>CM053028.1:310464164-310748046 GCA_028564925.1 Lithobates sylvaticus | reverse complement strand
ACCTAAGGATAACAGTCTCTTGTCAGCACAATAGTCAATCCCTGGAGCAGTGATAGAAACAAAATGAACTGTTTTTATAATGTCCAAGTATAAAACAAATCAAATAGAAGTGGTAGTGAAGGAGGTGATCCTGGCGTCCAAATATGAAACAGAAGAAGCACCTGGGTGACTTGTAACACAAGCAATGGTAAACACAGTGCCCGACACCCTCACACACTACTGCTTACCAGAAAGCAGAGATAAAAAGGCTCTGCTAGGATACTAAATGACCCACGGCTGCGACTCTTCCTGATTTCCCATGCGATCCAAACAATACTCTGAATATTGAAGAGTTGGGGGACCACTTGTTCACATAGGATCCATATAGGGAGTGGAGGAAGAAAAGCAGCCCATAGCGCAAATCCGATAACAATCGTTTATTAAAACCAAATTAAGAAGCACTTACATTAGTCCAAATGTTAAGGCACATATAGTAAAAAAGATGCCGGCTGGCAAATGTAGGAGCCCGTCCTCCTCTTGGTCATGTGGTGGCGTCACTGCGTGCCCTCCCAGACTAGTTTCGACAAATGTGTCTTTCTCGAGATAACAACCCTAAACACACAGCCAGAGCTACAATGGAATGGTTTACATAAAAAGCATATTCATGTTTTAGAATGGCCCAGTCAAAGTCCAGACCTAAATCCAATGGAGAATCTGTGGTAAGACTTGAAAATTTCTGTTCACAGATGCTCTCCATCCAATCTGACAGAGCTTGAGCTATTTTGCAATGAAGAATCTGCAAAATAGTCACTCTCTAGATGTACAAAGCTGGTAGAGACATCCCCAAAAAGACTTGCAGCTGTAATTACAGTGAAAGGTGGTTCTACAAAGTATTAACTTGGGGGCTGAATACAAATGCCCGCCACATTTTTCACATATTTATTTGTAAAAAAATTAGAAAACCGTTTATCATTTCTCTTCTACTTCACAATTATATGCCAATTTCTGTTGGTCTATCATATAAAATTGTGATGTGAGTAAAAGGAAATTATCGCGCTGAACTCAAATAGTGAAAATAAAAAAGGGTGTAACCAAAGCAGCTACATATAAATGTGACAAGAATTCTATAAACAATGTGAATAAGAATGTAGCGCTAAACATGAGTGAGCATAAAACTAATAAATGATGCCCGAATAAGTGACTAGAATCATAAAAATATATATCGGGAAGGATTCCAATATAGAAGTAAACACAAAAGTCCAATGTGCATGAACAAAATACAAAATCACTCAATATCAGTGTCCCAGTGAAATATAATGATGATGATATCAAAAAGACACGGAAATGACTCGAACTTGATCCTCTTTCCAAACACTTTTTGATGAATATAGAAAAGGATGTGTGCTTACCAGAGCAAGTGGACCCCCTGTCAGCGACAGGGAGTCAAACAAGCATGTAGAATCCGAAAGCCGCCAGGTTGGACATCTCTGGAATGGACTGATGAGATCCGTGGAACTTTCACTGAGAGGTGCTGACGACCAAACCTTGGAGAACCCGAATGGAAGATGGAACACGACCTCAAAGCAGGGACCACGGATTCCAGGTGGTTAATCCAACCAATAACCGGAGCATGAGGCTTGATCTTTGATGAACTAGGATCGAGTCTGGGAGGTGCGAGCTGGTTCTTCAACCGTGTTTTCTGGTTGAAAATAGCCTTCCATGCAGGTTCCTTTTGCTCTCCTAGACAGAAGTTGTCTGAGGTTCCCAGGCTAAAAAAAAAAAAAATGTTTTGGACATGATGCCATTGATGTATAATAGAGTGAATTTTCCTCATACTGCAACATCATTTTTGGATATTTTTGTTTGCCTTTCCTTGTCATTGAGTATTGATTCTTTCTAACACAACACGCAAAAAAAAAAAAAAAATGCTAAGGTGGTCACAGCATTATAGAGAGTAATGGCAACATAGAGTACAAGAAGTAAAAACTTCAGTCGATGAATCTTACCAATGAAGTCCAAAGGAGCCCACTATGTGTACTGCTACAGATTTGGCCCAGTGTCAACTTTTACATCAATGAAATATTATACAAATTATGCGATTGCCTTACAGGTGTTTTTTTTTTAACCACTTGACCTCCGAAAAGTTTTGCTCCCTTCCTGACCAGAGCATTTTTTGCAATTTGGCACTGCACTATTTTAACTGGTAATTGCGTGGTCATGCAACAAAATGTTTGTCTTTTTTTTTGCATAAATAGAGCTTTCTTTTGGTGGTATTTGATCACCACTGGGATTTTTATTTTTTGTGATATAAATAAAATAAAAAATGTTTTTCTACTTTTTGTTATAAAAATATCCAATAAGCTCAATTTTTGTCATACATTTAGGTAAAAAAAAAAAAAAAAAAAATCCCAATAAGTGTATATTTATTGGTTTTCGCAAAAGTCATAGCGTCTACAAACTATGGTAAATATACTGGAATTTGCATAGCCTTTACTTTCTGACTGCCTATCTCATTTGTTTAGGTTCCAAAATGGCAGAACAGTACAAACCCCCCCAAATTACCCCTTTTTGTATTAGACACTCCAAGGAAGTTGCTGGGAGGCATGTTGAATTCATTGAATATTACATTTTTAGTCACAAGTGTTTGAAAATTAAAAAAAAAAAAGTTTACACAAAGTTGTCACTGAAATTACATATTGCTCACACATGCCATGGGTATATGAGTAGGGTTGAGCGAACCTGTAAAGTTCGGGTCCGTACCGGACTTTGGGGTGTTCGGGACCTGGACCCGAACCCGAACTATTGGCTGTAAGTTCGCTTTACATACTGTCCGTGTATTCTGATATTGGAAAAACATTGCAAAAAATTTTAATTTTGCAGTGTTTTTTTTCTTCCCAATAGCATTTTCCTGACAGACTCCATGGCAGCCAACGTATGGGTTAATCCCGCCTCTCCTACCTCATAGGACCCCACTCCCATAAATCTTTGCTCCCAGCTAGGTACCGTGTTCCTTTTTTGTCCTCCTCCTTAGGACTAAAGAGGTAGTTCTTACCTTAAGGAGTAGTTGATCCAGTCCTGGCGTTTCCCCTTGCGCTGGCGGTGAAAGGATGGCGGTGTTGGAGTCCAGTTGCCCAGCTATTAGCAGGGTGGACACGGGTGATGTTGCGGTGCCCTGAAGAGCTTACTATCCAGTCATTGGCTGGCAAGCGGCAGTTTGGCCAATCGTCCTCGTTATTAGCAGGAGGCCTCTCATTTGATACCCGGTCGTGTTCGCCTGTGATGTGCGCTTGGAGGGTCAGGTTAGACTGTCTTTCGTGCTGGATGGGTATCGTATATATTTTTTGTATATCTCCATGGCAGCCTGTGTTTATTTTTGTGCCTGTTTGTCTGTGTATGTCCTTCCTGTATGGCGGCTGGAGCGCATCTGCGTTCCAGTCCGCCGCTGCTTGTCCCTACTGCGCGTGCACACAGCCTCGATCCAAATCGAGGCTTGGCTCACGCATGCGCGGTCCGGACGGAGCAGCGGTGGCCGCGCATGCGCGCGGACGTCGTAAGGCGGCGCACGACGACGCTCGGAGCGCCGTGACGTCATCCAGGGCGGCAGATTTAAATAGCTGTCAGATACAGCTATGCCCTGGCTTCCATAGGAAACTGCAGACGCCGGTTCTTATTCCTGATAGCAATATTGGTGGAAGGTAGGCTGGGCCTTTTTTTTTTTTATGCAGCAATGATTTGTTTTTGTTTCTGCTGTTCTCGGGTGCTTATGACTTGTATCTTACCTGCAGTCTCTGCTGTTCCTGTTGCCATGGATGTGTCGTCGCCGCCTAGTGGTCAGCCCTTATGCCGCAGGTAGGATGGAATATTCTTTCCTCTGCCTGTTTTGCATGGGTTGTCAGGGTTATTGGGGAATTATAAAGTATTTTGTTTCCTGTTTTTCCCTCAGCCCTTCTAGGTCCGATCATCATTCAGTATCACGTGAAGAAAAATCTAGGTCACAGCGTGACCAATCAAAATCAAGGTCTTCCTCTAGACATCACACGGACAGGTCAAGGTCCGGATCTAAACATGATTCCCACCGCCATTCCGGTCGCACGGAGAAAAAAGCCTGCTGGGGGTGTAGGGCTCTTGTCCCGGAGGACAAATCTCTCTGTGAAACATGCTACTCCAGAGCAGTGAAAGAGAGAGGTGCAGGAGACCAGCAGGTGGAAGCACTGGTCAGGAGGGTTGTGCAAGAATCTCTGAGCAGGACGGATTCAGCCCACATAGCCATTCCCCCTTCAGCACCAGCCTCAACCGCGGACGTAGTCGAACTTGAAGTTCCAGGTCCCTCTCAGGACAATCTCTCGTCAAATGGATCCTCAGATGATGAGGTTGAGGTGGATGAATATGGAGCGGGGTTCGACTTCTCCCAGGTCCCTCATCTGGTCAGGGCAGTTAAGGATGCGCTAAAATGGGAAGACCCAATAGAGATGCCCTCTAAACAAAAAAAGTATTTCAAGCATCTGAAAAAAGAGCGCCCGAATTTCCCTTTCTTGAGTGAACTCGGCGAAATCATATCTGATGAATGGGGGAAGGTTGAAAGAAAGAACTCTTTAATCTCCAAAGTGGCGAAAATGTACCCATTCAGGAGCGAGGAGGTGAAATACCTGGATTCAGCTCCCCTCATTGATGCGGCGCTGATGAGATTAGTGAGACACGTCACGCTTCCACTGGAAGACACAGTGTCATTCAGAGATGGTCTGGAAAGAAAGATCGACACCGATCTTAAACGAATATATATCACTGCAGGGATGGCCTGCAAACCGGCCCTAGCTCTTGCGGCTTCGTCAAAAGCCATGGAATCCTGGACGGATGACGTGGGTGCAACCCTGGGAAGTATATCCGAAGACGTGGTCAGGAATTCCCCAGTGCATGAATTAAGGATGGCATCGGCTTTTCTGGGTGAGGCATCCCTGGACATTATCCGGTTAGTATCGCGTGTCATGCTATCCTCGGTCACAGCTAAACGTGCCCTATGGCTACGTCCATGGGTGGCGGATCCTGCCTCCAAGCAGGCATGGTGTAAAATTCCCTTTGAGGGTTCTTCCCTCTTTGGGAACAAGCTTGACTCGGCCATCACACGCGCTACTGGGGGTAAGTCGGGCTTCCTACCCCAGGATCGTCGTCTCTTGAATCAGAGAAGAACCCAACCTAGACAGGATCAAGAGCGTGCTAGGGGCGCACGTCGATACAGACCTGGTAGGGAATTCAGAAAAAACTGGAGAAGAAACCAGCCTTCAGGACAGAAATCCACAAAGGCCACATCTTCTGGGGGTCGTGATGCGACTAAGTCCTTTTGATATGGAGCCTGTCCAGGTGGAGCAGGTAGGAGCACGATTACTCCGTTTCCAGCACGTTTGGGCAGCCTCGTTCCAAGATTATTGGACAATCAAAACCATCTCTACAGGTCACACCTGGACTTTCACCAACCCACCTACACACCGCTTTATTCCCACAGTTCAACCACAATCAGAAGAGAAAAGAGAGATTCTCTTATCCTACCCTGTTTCCCCGAAAATAAGACCTAGCGTGATTGTCGGTGATGACTTCAATATAAGCCCTACCCCCCAAATAAGCCCTGGTTAAAGTCCTTGTAGGTCTTATTTTCAGGGTAGGGCTTATTTTCGGTGAAACAGGGTAGGGCTTATTTGGTGGGTAGGGCTTATATTGCAGCCATCACCGACAATCACGCTAGGTCTTATTTTCGGGGAAACAGGGTATACAGACTCCCTGATATCTCAAGGGGCCGTCATTCCGGTACCAGTGGAAGAAAAATTTCAGGGAGTATATTCCCCCCTCTTCATGGTCCTCAAAAAGAACGGGTCATGGAGGCCAGTCATCGACCTAACATATTTGAACTCCTTCATCCAGAAGGAAAGGTTCAAGATGGAGACTCTCTTGACCATAAGTCAAACGATTCAGCCAGGCGATTGGATGGTCTCGGTAGACTTGAAGGACGCGTATTTTCATGTGCCAATCGCGAAAAAAATTTCAGCAATATCTCAGGTTCGCAGTGGAGCAGAGACATCTCCAGTTCACCTGTCTTCCTTTCGGGCTGACAACATCGCCTCGTGTGTTCTCAAAAGTATTACTGGCAGTGGTAGCCCTGATCAGGGTCAAAGGTGTCCGGTTACACCATTACCTGGCCGACCTACTCCTGCTCTCGCAGGACAAAGATCAGCTTCTTTTACATCGGGACCAAGTCATCTCTGTCTTGACAGAGTTCGGCTGGTTGTTGAACAGGGAGAAGAGTCAGTTGGATCCAACCCAGTCCCTGATATTCCTAGGGGCACAGTTCGACACGGTGAAGAGTACCATTTCCTTACCCCTGGAGAAGATCCCAGTAATCCAAGACAGAATCCGTCTCGCCTTGTCATGTCCTCGCCTCAGGGCATCACATTGCCTCAGGGTCATCGGCACCATGGTGGCCACAGCTCCCATGGTAAAATGGGCACAGTGGAAGATGCGGCCCTTCCAAAAGGGTTTTCTTCAACAATGGAACCCAGAGTCACAAGATCACTTTATCAGAATGACCCGTCCATGAGGGAGAGTCTTCCATGGTGACTTCATCAAGAGAATCTCCTCAAGTGCCATTCCATTGCACCAGTCTCCTGGATCACAGTGACGACGGATGCCAGCAACAGTGGCTGGGGAGCCCTCTGTCTGTCAGAAGTAGCCCAGGGGAAATGGGATTTTCCATCCCAAGGTATAGTGTCAAATGTCTTGGAACTCTGGGCTGCCTTTCAAGCTCTTCAAGCCTTCCGTCACCTGATATCAGGAACTTCGGTTCTGTTGAGGTTGGACAACACAACTGCGGTAGCATACATCAAGAGGCAAGGGGGCACACGCAGTCTCGACCTACTAAAGGAGGTCAGTCCGATTATGGCCTGGGACCAGGCGAACCTGTCGAATCTAATGGCAGTTTATCTCCCCGGAGTCCAGAATGTCCAGGCGGACTTCCTCTCAAGAGTTTCCCTGGACAACAACGAGTGGTCCCTCCACACAGAAGTGTTCAGTTGGATTCTGTCTCTAGGAGTAACACCGGAGGTGGACCTCTTTGCATCACCCTGCAATGCGAAACTCAAGAAGTATTACACGAGGAATCGTTGTCCCCAAGCTTTCGGAATAGATGCTTTGACGGACCAGTGGAGGTTTCTCAAGGCGTATGCCTTTCCCCCAGTTCCGGTCATTCTCCGTTTTCTATCAAGACTCCGTTGGGAAGAAGCCGAAATAATAGCGGTAATTCCGTACTGGCCCAACAGGCCATGGTTTCCTCTCCTGACGCAGCTCAGTTGTCGGGACCCAGTCCCTCTTCCTTCCAGGCCAGATCTCCTGCTACAAGGAGCATCGCTTCACCCATGTCAATCCCATCTCCACCTGATGGTTTGGTGGTTGAAAGGGAAAGGTAAACAGCTTTGGGGTGTCCGAACACAGCAATCGAGACCCTGATGAGTGCCAGGAGAGAGGGTACTAATAGAGTATACCAAAGAATCTGGTCAAGATTTGTGAGTTTCATCTCCACTGTGGGAGGTTCATTCAAAGATCCGAAAATATCGGACGTTCTGGGTTTCCTTCAGACAGGCCTGGAGTTGCCCTTGGCCGTTAGCTCTCTTAGAGTTCAAGTCTCCGCGATTTCTGCATTCACAGGCATTGCCTGGGCAAAACATCCTCTCGTCAGGCAATTCTTCAAAGGAGCAACAAGACTTAGACCTCAAAGGAGGCCAAGATTCTCCAAATGGGATCTTCCCCTCGTTTTGGACTTCTTTTCAGGGGAAGAATTTCGACAAATAGATCAATTGTCCATCAAAGACCTTTTTCTCAAGAAAGTATTTCTGGTGGCCATAACATCTGCCAAAAGGGTATCTGAGATCAGCTCTTTGGGTTTCAAAGAACCCTTTCTCACCTTTTTTCCTGATCGAGTGGTCCTGATTCCCATGTTGGGGTCAAACCCCAAAGTGACATCGGTTTTTCATGAGAACCAGGAAATCGTTCTCCCAACCTTTCATTTGCCTGATGATTCAAGCATCCATCCTCTTGATGTCGGAGAGATCCTAAGATTCTACTTGGAAGCGACAGCTTCCTTTCGGAAATCAGATTATCTCTTTATCTACTTCCAGGGGAAGAACAGAGGATTGCGTGCTTCCTCCAGATCCATCGCAGCCTGGATTGTCCAGGCTATTCAAAGGGCATATACGGCTAAGGGTCTGGTCCCTCCGGAGGCAGTGACGGCTCACCCGACTAGGAGTATCTCTACGTCTTGGGCAGCTTCCCGACACGTGTCTGCAGAAGTGATTTGTAAAGCAGCATCATGGTCATCGATAAATACGTTCATGACGCACTATTGTGTAGAGCCAGCGGCTCTTTCCTCAGTTAATTTTGGTTTGAATGTCTTATCTGTTGACGGTGCCAATTAAAACTTTTTCTTTAAACCAGCAATATTTCCCACCCGGGAGTGTATGGCTAGTTATTTCCCATACGTTGGCTGCCATGGAGTCTGTCAGGAAAATGGAAAATTTATATCAAATACTTACCGTAATTTTCCTTTCCTGATGGACTCCATGGCAGCCGGAGTTCCCTCCCATTGCTGGAGTAGGCTAAGTTATGGAACACGGTACCTAGCTGGGAGCAAAGATTTATGGGAGTGGGGTCCTATGAGGTAGGAGAGGCGGGATTAACCCATACGTTGGCTGCCATGGAGTCCATCAGGAAAGGAAAATTACGGTAAGTATTTGATATAAATTTTCCGTTTTCTGCGTTTTCATAAACGCTTTAGACACTATCCGTTTATTCTGATATTGGAAAAACATTGCAAAAAAAATTAATTTTGCAGTGTTTTTTTTTCCCCAATAGCATTTTCTGCGTTTTCATAAACGCTTTAGACACTATCCGTTTATTCTGATATTGGAAAAACATTGCAAAAAAATTTAGTTTTGCAGTGTTTTTTTCTTCCCAATAGCATTTTCTGCGTTTTCATAAACGCTTTAGACACTATCCGTTTATTCTGATATTGGAAAAACATTGCAAAAAAATTTAATTTTGCAGTGTTTTTTTTCTTTTCAATAGCATTTTCTGCGTTTTCATAAATGCTTTAGACACTATCCGTGTATTCTGATATTGGAAAAACATTGCAAAAAAATTTAATTTTGCAGTGTTTTTTTTCCCCAATAGCATTTCCTGCATTTTCATAAACGTTTTACATACTGTCTGTGTATTCTGATATTGGAAAAACATTGCAAAAAAATTTAATTTTGCAGTGTTTTTTTTCTTCCCAATAGCATTTTCTGCGTTTTCATAAATGCTTTACCGTGTATTCTGATATTGGAAAAACATTGCAAAAAAATTTAATTTTTCAGTGTTTTTTTTTCCCCAATAGCATTTTCTGCGTTTTCATAAACGCTTTAGACACTATCCGTTTATTCTGATATTGGAAAAACATTGCAAAATTTTTTTATTTTGCAGTGTTTTTTTTCTTCCCAATAGCATTTTCTGCGTTTTCATAAATGCTTTACATACTGTCCGTGTATTCTGATATTGGAAAAACATTGCAAAAAAATTTAATTTTGCAGTGTTTTTTTTCCCCAATAGCATTTTCTGCGTTTTCAAAAAAGCTTTACATACTGTCCGTGTATTCTGATATTGGAAAAACATTGCATAAAAATTTAATTTTGCTTTTTTTTTTTTTTTCCCAATAGCATTTTCTGTGTGTTCATACATACACGCTGTAGAAAGTATCCATGTATTCTGATATTGCAAAAACATTGCAAAAAAAAATAATTTTGCTGTGTTTTTATTTCCCAATAACATTTTCTGCATGTTCATACATACACGCTGTAGACACTATCCGTGTATTCTGATATTGGAAAAACATTGCAAAAAAATTTAATTTTGCTGTGTTTTTTTTTCCCCAATAACATTTTCTGCGGTTTCATAAACGCTTTACATACTGTCCGTGTATTCTGATATTGGAAAAACATTGCAAAAAAATTAAATTTTGCTGTGTTTTTTTTCTTCCCAATAGCATTTTCTGCGTTTTCATAAACGCTTTAGACACTATGCGTTTATTCTGATATTGGAAAAACATTGCAAAAAAATGTAGTTTCCTGACAGACTCCATGGCAGCCTACGTGTGGGTTAACCCCGCCTCCTCTCCAATGCTATAGGACCCCATTACCATAAAAGAGCACTCACCACTCCATACTGTGTTCCTTTTTTGTCCTCCTCCTATGGACCTTTTTCACATTCCGTTCGCGTCCGGTAGGATTTCGGATTTTTGAAGAAGCATACCTGTGCGGTGCAAAGCTCTGTGCTCAGCCATGGGCGGGCGAGTAAGCTTTCTGAGGCTGGATATCTTGCCCCCCAGAACGGGGTGGTTTTGCCTCTGTATGCTCGGTGAGGGACGTTGGACGGATGGCATCAGCGGCTGGCAAGGTCTGCAACTTTAAATGGCTCCATGGCAGTTTTATCTGTTTTATCTGTTTATCTGTATCCCTGGCGTCTAGTGTACCCCCCCCCCCGGGGATGGCGGCTGGAGCGCTTCTGCGTTCCAGCTCGCCGTGGGTTTCCGGGTCGTCAGCCGCTTCGGCGGTCCGCGCATGCGCACCAGGTTCTGCCGAGATCGAGGCCTGGTTCGCGCGTGCGCGGTCTGACGGTCGCGCATGCGCAGTATGGCTTTTTCCACGGCGCAGGCGCGTAGTGGAGGGGCGGTGACGTCACGGGCGGGGAATTCAAATTCAGGGCTGCTGCTTCAGTTCTTTCTGGGTTTCCTGGGTATTGGAAGCAGCAAGCCCGTTCCCCAGCCCACAGCAGACTTCTAGTGACTACAAGGTTAGTGCGTGTGGTACATATTAATGTGGCAGGAGTTTTTTGCCCTGAAGTGTATGTTTTTGAATTAAAAATTTGTGGGTATTATTGTATCTTAATGGAAATACCTTCTTTATGCCCTCATGTATTGATATGTTTTAAAAAAAAAAAAAAAAAAAAAGAGGAAAAATATAAATAAATATATATAGAGTGGTATAGTATTTTGGCACGCATTATCCTTGCTAGTCCTTTACCGGCCTGTTGCTTAGGGTATTTTTCTCTTGCAGACTGCAGTATTCATATTGTGACACCCGTCGTCCACAGGTTATGGACAATTCACCGCCCTTTAGTGGCCAGCCCTTACGCACTAGGTATGTGCTGGTAAGGGAGGGGTTGAGGTACAACTGTATTGCTTGTTTGCATTTTTTGATGCCAATGTTTCCCCCCCCCCCCCCCTGTTTGTGCTTCAGCCCTTCCAGACCGGATTCGCAGGATAGGGACCTTGCCAGGCCACAACAAAAGCAATCTTCCAGATCCAAGCAAGGATCCTCGCATGGGTCTCATCATCAGAGGAGAAGTTCTCATTCCTCCTCCAGACACCGCTCCCACCGCCATGATGAACGCCCAAAGTACAGAACGTGCTGGGGCTGTAGGACACGAGTCCCGGATGACAAGTCATTATGTGACAGATGTTTTGCCAAGGCGGTCGGGGAAAAAGACACGGAAAACCAGCGCATGGAGTCCCTGGTGAAACGTGTTGTACAGCAGTCGCTTAAGGACATGGTGGTCCCTCACACGTTGAGCCAGTCAACGACGGCGTCTGGTCCTCAGGCTGATGAATCCCGTGACGATCCGGGTACGTCCCAGCCCTACGAGGCTTCTGGTGAGTCCTCGGGAGAAGAATTCCCGGACGAAGAGATCGGGGGCTTTGATTTCGCCATGGTCTCACCACTGATTAAGGCAATTAAAGAAGCCCTCAAGTGGGAAGAAGCGTCTACTCCCCCGGCCAAACAGAAGAAGTTTTTCAAGCAGCTGGGTAAAGAGCGGCCTAACTTCCCTTTACTCACAGAATTAAAAGATGTGATAGAGGAAGAGTGGAGCAGGGTGGATAGGAAATCCTCCATGACTACCAAGACTTCCAGGCTGTACCCCTTTAAGACGGAAGAGGTGAAGCATCTGGAGAACGCTCCGCTTGTGGATGCAGCGTTAATGCGCTTGGCCAAGCATGTCACTCTCCCGATGGAGGACTCGGTTTCCTTTAAGGATGGTCTGGAGAGGAAGATCGACCAGGACCTCAAAAGGATCTACGGTCTGGCTGGAATGGCCTGTAAGCCCGTCTTAGCCCTAGCGGCTATGTCCAAGGCCATGGAGGCATGGACTGAAAATGTGGACTCCTTCCTGAATAGCGTATCGGCCGAACTGGCCAGGAGTTCAGCAGCAGCAGAACTAAAACTTGCAGCAGTTTTTCTGGGGGAGGCTTCCATCGACTTAATTCGTCTGTTGGCACGCATTATGCTGTCATCAGTCACGGCTAAGCGTGCCTTGTGGCTACGTCCTTGGCTCGCCGATCCTGTTTCCAAACAAGCCTGGTGCAAAATCCCCTTCGAGGGATCTACGTTATTCGGTAACAAGTTGGATGATGCCATAACGCGGGCGACAGGCGGTAAGTCGGGGTTCCTTCCCCAGGACAGAAGACTGCTCGGGCGGAAGAAGCCTCAATTCAAGAGACGAAGTCCTGAGCGCTCGAGGGAGGTACGCTCCTACAAACCAGGAAGGGACTTCAGAAGGAATTGGAACAGGGGACAGAGTTCCTTTCGCAAGTCCATCAAGAACCAGTCGTCTGGTGGACGTGAGCCACCCAAGTCCTTCTGAGATCGTGCCCGCCCAGGCGGGTCGGGTGGGGGCCCGTCTATCCCTCTTCCGGCACGTCTGGGTGGCCTCGATCTCGGATTATTGGGTCATCAAGACGGTCTCGTCAGGGCACAGGTGGACCTTCTCCAGCATTCCCCCTCCCAGGTTCGTGTCTACCCAACTTCCTCGGTCGGAGGACCAGAGACAAGTTCTACTCTCATACGTGGAGCTGTTAAAAGCCCAGGGGGCAGTGGTCCGGGTGCCAGAAGAAGAACGTTTTCAAGGGGTCTACTCTCCCCTCTTCTTAGTACAGAAGAAAAGCGGATCATGGCGACCAGTGATAGATCTGACATACTTAAATCGGTATATACAATACGGGAAATTCAAGATGGAGACTCTTCTAACTATACAACAAGCCGTCCAACCAGGGGATTGGATGGTCTCGATCGACCTAAAGGACGCTTATTTTCATGTTCCAATAGAGGAAAGCTGCCAAAGGTTTCTAAGATTTCATGTCGATCAAAACCATCTACAGTTTATCTGCCTCCCCTTCGGGTTGACGACCTCCCCTCGAGTCTTTTCAAAGGTGCTCTTGGCAGTGGTGGCCCTGATCAGGCTGAAAGGGGTAAGACTGTATCATTATCTAGACGATCTGCTGGTCCTGTCGCAAAACAAAGAGCAGCTGTTAGTTCATCGCGAGCAGGTGATGTCCACATTAACCAGCTTCGGTTGGCTCCTAAACATGGAAAAAAGCCAGCTAGTGCCAACCCAACGGCTGATTTATCTGGGTGCCCAGTTCGACACCGTGCGAAGTACAATCTCGTTACCGGTGGAAAAGATCCCAGTCATCCGGGAAAGGGTTTCTCAAGCCCTTCATACACAATACCTGAGAGCCTCGCAGTGTCTCAAAATCGTGGGGACAATGGTCTCCACGACACCCATGGTCAAGTGGGCCTTGTGGAGATTACGCCCGTTCCAGTCGGGTTTTCTGAAACAATGGAAGTCGGGAAGCAAAAGCCAAAAGATACGAATAACATCAACAATGAGGAACAGTCTCTTCTGGTGGCTCCAACACAAGAATCTCCTGAACTGTCACTCGACAGCTCCCATATCTTGGGTAACGGTCACGACCGATGCCAGCGGGACCGGCTGGGGGGCCCTTTGCGGGTCGGATCTTGCACAGGGCAAGTGGGACATAAGTCTTCCTGTCCTAGGATCGAACGTTCTGGAACTCCGGGCAGCCTGGTGCGCTCTCCAGCACTTCTCCCAGATCTTGAAGGGGAAGTCGGTACTGTTGCGAATGGACAACACCACAGCGGTCTCCTATGTGAAGAGACAAGGGGGCACCAGGAGCTCTACCCTTCTCCGGGAAGTGGAACCCATTCTGTCATGGGCACAGAAGAACTTGGTGAATATTTCTGCGGTTTTTCTCCCAGGGGTGCAGAACACGCAAGCGGACTTTCTATCACGCACCCAGTTGGACAACAACGAGTGGTCCCTCCACATTCAGTCCTTCAAGTGGATCCTGTCGCTGGGTGTCGATCCAGAGGTAGACCTCTTTGCCTCCCCGTGCAACTTCAAAATAGAGAGGTTCTACACGCGGAACCGCTGTAGCCAAGCTCTGGGGACAGACGCATTGACAGACCAATGGAAATTCAGGAGGGCCTATGCCTTCCCGCCACTTCCCCTGATTCTCAGATTTCTTCAGAGGCTCCAGATGGAGACAGTGGAGGTAGTGATGATCGCTCCTTACTGGCCCAACAGGCCTTGGTTCCCTCTGCTAGTTCAACTGAGTATACGGGAGCCGGTATCTCTCCCGCTCAGGGCGGACCTTCTGTCTCAGGGGGCGGTACTGCACCCATGTCCAGCAATACTGAAACTGATGGTCTGGTTCTTGAAAGGAAGAGGCTAGAATCCATCGGATGCGCTTCTAGTGTGATTTCTACCTTATTGAGTTCCAGGAGATCAAGTACGAATAAGGTATATGGCAGGATCTGGTCCAGATTTGTGAGTTTTTGTGTATCTACGGAGAGGTCCTTTGAACATCCAGGTGTCCAAGATATCCTCGGTTTCCTACAGACTGGCCTTGACCTTCCCTTATCCGTAGGCTCTCTCAGGGTGCAAGTTTCAGCTTTATCAGCCTTCTCTGGTACCTCCTGGGCAATCCATCCATTAGTTCGTCAATTTTTTCGGGGGGCCTCAAGACTCAAGCCCCAAAGGAAGTCGAGATTCCCTAAGTGGGATCTTCCCCTTGTCCTGGATTATATTTCTGGACTGAGTATGACGGGGCCATCCCCGCTTTCCATTAAAGACCTTTCGGAAAAAGTTGCCTTTCTAGTGGCAGTCACCTCGGCCAAGAGGGTATCAGAAATTGGGTCACTGGGCTTCGAAGAACCCTTTTTGACTTTCTTTCCGGACCGAGTGGTCCTCATTCCTATGTTGGGATCCAATCCCAAGGTAACCTCGGTATTCCATCAGAATCAGGAAATTGTTCTACCTACCTTTAGATCACCGGAGTCTGATGACATTCATCCTTTGGATGTCGGGGAAGCACTGAGAGAATACCTTCGCATTACCTCCGCCTTTAGGCGTTCAGATCATCTTTTCATACTGCACTCCGGCAGCAACAAGGGGAACAAGGCTTCAACCAGGACTCTTGCAGCTTGGATTGTGAGAACGATACAGCAGGCTTATAGGGCTAAGGGCTTGGCTCCTCCTGAGGCGGTGACAGCGCATTCGACTAGAGGAATGGCTACTTCATGGGCAGCGGCCCGGCACGTGGCTCCTGAGACAATCTGCAAGGCAGCTTCTTGGGCTTCTATTAATACTTTTATGTCACACTATTGCGTTGAACCTGCTTCGTTATCATCTGTTAACTTTGGTTTGAAAATTCTATCGGCTGATAGACCAAATTAAATATTTTCTGTTTAAAGCATACCCACCCGTGTGGTCGGCTAGTTATTTCCCACACGTAGGCTGCCATGGAGTCTGTCAGGAAAAAGGAAAATTTATTATCAAATACTTACCGTAATTTTCCTTTCCTGATGGACTCCATGGCAGACGGAGTTCCCACCCATGAGTCATATGAGTAGGCTAGTTACGGAACACAGTATGGAGTGGTGAGTGCTCTTTTATGGTAATGGGGTCCTATAGCATTGGAGAGGAGGCGGGGTTAACCCACACGTAGGCTGCCATGGAGTCCATCAGGAAAGGAAAATTACGGTAAGTATTTGATAATAAATTTTCCTTTTTTGCAGTGTTTTTTTTTTCTTCCCAATAGCATTTTCTGCGTTTTCATAAACGCTTTAGACACTATCCGTTTATTCTGATATTGGAAAAACATTGCAAAAAAATTTAATTTTGCAGTGTTTTTTTTCTTCCCAATAGCATTTTCTGCGTTTTCATAAACGCTTTAGACACTATCCGTGTATTCTGATATTGGAAAAACATTGCAAAAAATTTTAATTTTGCAGTGTTTTTTTCCCCCAATAGCATTTCCTGCGTTTTCATAAACGTTTTACATACTGTCTGTGTATTCTGATATTGGAAAAACATTGCAAAAAAATTTAATTTTGCAGTGTTTTTTTTCTTCCCAATAGCATTTTCTGCGTTTTCATAAATGCTTTACCGTGTATTCTGATATTGGAAAAACATTGCAAAAAAATTTAATTTTGCAGTGTTTTTTTTTCCCCAATAGCATTTTCTGCGTGTTCATAAACGCTTTAGACACTATCCGTGTATTCTGATATTGGAAAAACATTGCAAAAAAATTTAATTTTGCAGTGTTTTTTTTTCCCCAATAGCATTTTCTGCATTTCATAAACGCTTTACATACTGTCCGTGTATTCTGATATTGGAAAAACATTGCAAAAAAATTTAATTTTGCAGTGTTTTTTTTCTTCCCAATAGCATTTTCTGCGTTTTCATAAACGCTTTAGACACTATCCGTTTATTCTGATATTGGAAAAACATTGCAAATTTTTTTTATTTTGCAGTGTTTTTTTTCTTCCCAATAGCATTTTCTGCGTTTTCATAAACGCTTTAGACACTATCCGTGTATTCTGATATTGGAAAAACATTGCAAAAAAATTTAATTTTGTAGTGTTTTTTTTTCCCCAATAGCATTTTCTGCGTTTTCATAAACGCTTTACATACTGTCCGTGTATTCTGATATTGGAAAAACATTGAAAAAAAATTGAATTTTGCAGTGTTTTTTTTCTTCCAATAGCATTTTCTGCGTTTTCATAAACGCTTTACATACTGTCCGTGTATTCTGATATTGGAAAAACATTGCAAAAAAAATTTAATTTTGCAGTGTTTTTTTTTTCCCCAATAGCATTTTCTGCGTTTTCATAAACGCTTTACATACTGTCCGTGTATTCTGATATTGGAAAAACATTGCAAAAAAATTTAATTTTGCAGTGTTTTTTTTCTTCCCAATAGCATTTTCTGCGTTTTCATAAACGCTTTACATACTGTCCGTGTATTCTGATATTGGAAAAACATTGCAAAAAATTTAAATTTTGCTGTGTTTTTTTTCTTCCCAATAGCATTTTCTGCGTTTTCATAAACGCTTTAGACACTATCCGTGTATTCTGATATTGGAAAAACATTGCAAAAAAATTTAATTTTGCAGTGTTTTTTTTCTTCCCAATAGCATTTTCTGCATTTTCATAAACGCTTTAGACACTATCCGTGTATTCTGATATTGGAAAAACATTGCAAATTTTTTTTATTATGCAGTGTTTTTTTTCTTCCCAATAACATTTTCTGCGTTTTCATAAACGCTTTAGACACTATCCGTGTATTCTGATATTGGAAAAACATTGCAAAAAAATTTAATTTTGCAGTGTTTTTTTTTCCCCAATAGCATTTTCTGCATTTCATAAACGCTTTACATACTGTCCGTGTATTCTGATATTGGAAAAACATTGCAAAAAAATTTAATTTTGCAGTGTTTTTTTTCTTCCCAATAGCATTTTCTGCGTTTTCATAAACGCTTTAGACACTATCCGTGTATTCTGATATTGGAAAAACATTGCAAACATTTTTTATTTTGCAGTGTTTTTTTTCTTCCCAATAGCATTTTCTGCGTTTTCATAAACGCTTTAGACACTATCCGTGTATTCTGATATTGGAAAAACATTGCAAAAAAATTTAATTTTGTAGTGTTTTTTTTTCCCCAATAGCATTTTCTGCGTTTTCATAAACGCTTTACATACTGTCCGTGTATTCTGATATTGGAAAAACATTGCAAAAAAATTAAATTTTGCTGTGTTTTTTTTCTTCCCAATAGCATTTTCTGCGTTTTCATAAACGCTTTAGACACTATCCGTGTATTCTGATATTGGAAAAACATTGCAAAAAATTTTAATTTTGCAGTGTTTTTTTTCTTCCCAATAGCATTTTCTGCGTTTTCATAAACGCTTTAGACACTATCCGTGTATTCTGATATTGGAAAAACATTGCAAAAAAATTTAATTTTGTAGTGTTTTTTTTTCCCCAATAGCATTTTCTGCGTTTTCATAAACGCTTTAGACACTATCCGTGTATTCTGATATTGGAAAAACATTGCAAAAAAATTTAATTTTGCAGTGTTTTTTTTCTCCCCAATAGCATTTTCTGCATTTTCATAAACGCTTTAGACACTATCCGTGTATTCTGATATTGGAAAAACATTGCAAATTTTTTTTATTATGCAGTGTTTTTTTTCTTCCCAATAGCATTTTCTGCGTTTTCATAAACGCTTTAGACACTATCCGTGTATTCTGATATTGGAAAAACATTGCAAAAAAATTTAATTTTGCAGTGTTTTTTTTTCCCCAATAGCATTTTCTGCATTTCATAAACGCTTTACATACTGTCCGTGTATTCTGATATTGGAAAAACATTGCAAAAAAAATTTTAATTTTGCAGTGTTTTTTTTCTTCCCAATAGCATTTTCTGCGTTTTCATAAACGCTTTAGACACTATCCGTGTATTCTGATATTGGAAAAACATTGCAAACATTTTTTATTTTGCAGTGTTTTTTTTCTTCCCAATAGCATTTTCTGCGTTTTCATAAACGCTTTAGACACTATCCGTGTATTCTGATATTGGAAAAACATTGCAAAAAAATTTAATTTTGTAGTGTTTTTTTTTCCCCAATAGCATTTTCTGCGTTTTCATAAACGCTTTACATACTGTCCGTGTATTCTGATATTGGAAAAACATTGCAAAAAAATTAAATTTTGCTGTGTTTTTTTTCCCCAATAGCATTTTCTGCATTTTCAAATAGCTTGGGGTGTCTACTTTGTTCGTGTATTCTGATAATAGCTTGGGGTGTCTACTTTGTTCGTGTATTCTGATATTGGAAAAACATTGCAAAAAAATTTAATTTTGCTGTGTTTTTTTTTCCCCAATAGCATTTTCTGCGTTTTCATAAACGCTTTACATACTGTCCGTGTATTCTGATATTGGAAAAACATTGCAAAAAAATTAAATTTTGCTGTGTTTTTTTTCTTCCCAATAGCATTTTCTGCGTTTTCATAAACGCTTTAGACACTATCCGTGTATTCTGATATTGGAAAAACATTGCAAAAAAATTTAATTTTGCAGTGTTTTTTTTTTCCCAATAGCATTTTCTGCGTTTTCATAAACGCTTTAGACACTATCCGTGTATTCTGATATTGGAAAAACATTGCAAAAAAAATTTAATTTTGCAGTGTTTTTTTTTTCCCAATAGCATTTTCTGCGTTTTCATAAACGCTTTAGACACTATCCGTGTATTCTGATATTGGAAAAACATTGCAAAAAAAATTTAATTTTGCAGTGTTTTTTTTTTTTCCCAATAGCATTTTCTGCGTTTTCATAAACGCTTTACATACTGTCCGTGTATTCTTATATTGGAAAAACATTGCAAAAAAATTTAATTTTGCAGTGTTTTTTTTCTTCCCAATAGCATTTTCTGCGTTTTCATAAATGCTTTACCGTGTATTCTGATATTGGAAAAACATTGCAAAAAAATTTAATTTTGCTGTGTTTTTTTTTCCCAATAGCATTTTCTGCGTTTTCATAAACGCTTTAGACACTATCCGTGTATTCTGATATTGGAAAAACATTGCAAAAAAATTTAATTTTGCAGTGTTTTTTTTTCCCCAATAGCATTTTCTGCATTTCATAAACGCTTTACATACTGTCCGTGTATTCTGATATTGGAAAAACATTGCAAAAAAATTTAATTTTGCAGTGTTTTTTTTCTCCCCAATAGCATTTTCTGCGTTTTCATAAACGCTTTAGACACTATCCGTGTATTCTGATATTGGAAAAACATTGCAAAAAAATTTTATTTTGCAGTGTTTTTTTTTTTCCCCAATAGCATTTTCTGCGTTTTCATAAACGCTTTAGACACTATCCGTGTATTCTGATATTGGAAAAACATTGCAAAAAAATTTAATTTTGTAGTGTTTTTTTTTCCCCAATAGCATTTTCTGCGTTTTCATAAACGCTTTACATACTGTCCGTGTATTCTGATATTGGAAAAACATTGCAAAAAAATTTAATTTTGCAGTGTTTTTTTTCTTCCCAATAGCATTTTCTGCGTTTTCATAAACGCTTTACATACTGTCCGTGTATTCTGATATTGGAAAAACATTGCAAAAAATTTAAATTTTGCTGTGTTTTTTTTCTCCCCAATAGCATTTTCTGCGTTTTCATAAACGCTTTAGACACTATCCGTGTATTCTGATATTGGAAAAACATTGCAAAAAAATTTAATTTTGCAGTGTTTTTTTTTTCCCAATAGCATTTTCTGCGTTTTCATAAACGCTTTAGACACTATCCGTGTATTCTGATATTGGAAAAACATTGCAAAAAAATTTAATTTTGCAGTGTTTTTTTTCTTCCCAATAGCATTTTCTGCGTTTTCATAAACGCTTTAGACACTATCCGTGTATTCTGATATTGGAAAAACATTGCAAAAAAATTTAATTTTGCAGTGTTTTTTTTCCCCAATAGCATTTCCTGCGTTTTCATAAACGCTTTACATACTGTCCGTGTATTCTTATATTGGAAAAACATTGCAAAAAAATTTAATTTTGCAGTGTTTTTTTTTCTTCCCAATAGCATTTTCTGCGTTTTCATAAATGCTTTACCGTGTATTCTGATATTGGAAAAACATTGCAAAAAAATTTAATTTTGCTGTGTTTTTTTTTCCCAATAGCATTTTCTGCGTTTTCATAAACGCTTTAGACACTATCCGTGTATTCTGATATTGGAAAAACATTGCAAAAAAATTTAATTTTGCAGTGTTTTTTTTTCCCCAATAGCATTTTCTGCATTTCATAAACGCTTTACATACTGTCCGTGTATTCTGATATTGGAAAAACATTGCAAAAAAATTTAATTTTGCAGTGTTTTTTTTCTTCCCAATAGCATTTTCTGCGTTTTCATAAACGCTTTAGACACTATCCGTGTATTCTGATATTGGAAAAACATTGCAAAAAAATTTTAATTTTGCAGTGTTTTTTTTTTTCCCAATAGCATTTTCTGCGTTTTCATAAACGCTTTAGACACTATCCGTGTATTCTGATATTGGAAAAACATTGCAAAAAAAAAATTTAATTTTGCAGTGTTTTTTTTTTTTCCAATAGCATTTTCTGCGTTTTCATAAACGCTTTACATACTGTCCGTGTATTCTGATATTGGAAAAACATTGCAAAAAAATTTAATTTTGCAGTGTTTTTTTTCTTCCCAATAGCATTTTCTGCGTTTTCATAAACGCTTTACATACTGTCCGTGTATTCTGATATTGGAAAAACATTGCAAAAAATTTAAATTTTGCTGTGTTTTTTTTCTCCCCAATAGCATTTTCTGCGTTTTCATAAACGCTTTAGACACTATCCGTGTATTCTGATATTGGAAAAACATTGCAAATTTTTTTTATTTTGCAGTGTTTTTTTTCTCCCCAATAGCATTTTCTGCGTTTTCATAAACGCTTTAGACACTATCCGTGTATTCTGATATTGGAAAAACATTGCAAAATAATTTAATTTTGCAGTGTTTTTTTTTCCCCAATAGCATTTTCTGCATTTCATAAACGCTTTACATACTGTCCGTGTATTCTGATATTGGAAAAACATTGCAAAAAAATTTTATTTTGCAGTGTTTTTTTTCTTCCCAATAGCATTTTCTGCGTTTTCATAAACGCTTTAGACACTATCCGTGTATTCTGATATTGGAAAAACATTGCAAACATTTTTTATTTTGCAGTGTTTTTTTTCTTCCCAATAGCATTTTCTGCGTTTTCATAAACGCTTTAGACACTATCCGTGTATTCTGATATTGGAAAAACATTGCAAAAAAATTTAATTTTGTAGTGTTTTTTTTTCCCCAATAGCATTTTCTGCGTTTTCATAAACGCTTTACATACTGTCCGTGTATTCTGATATTGGAAAAACATTGCAAAAAAAATTTAATTTTGCAGTGTTTTTTTTTCCCCAATAGCATTTTCTGCGTTTTCATAAACGCTTTACATACTGTCCGTGTATTCTGATATTGGAAAAACATTGCAAAAAAATTTAATTTTGCAGTGTTTTTTTTCTTCCCAATAGCATTTTCTGCGTTTTCATAAACGCTTTACATACTGTCCGTGTATTCTGATATTGGAAAAACATTGCAAAAAAATTTAATTTTGCTGTGTTTTTTTTTCCCCCAATAGCATTTTCTGCGTTTTCATAAACGCTTTAGACACTATCCGTGTATTCTGATATTGGAAAAACATTGCAAAAAAAATAATTTTGCAGTGTTTTTTTTTCCCCAATAGCATTTTCTGCGTTTTCATAAACGCTTTACATACTGTCCGTGTATTCTGATATTGGAAAAACATTGCAAAAAAATTTAATTTTGCAGTGTTTTTTTTCTTCCCAATAGCATTTTCTGCGTTTTCATAAACGCTTTAGACACTATCCGTGTATTCTGATATTGGAAAAACTTGCAAAAAAATTTAATTTTGCAGTGTTTTTTTTTTTTCCCCAATAGCATTTTCTGCGTTTTCATAAACGCTTTAGACACTATCCGTGTATTCTGATATTGGAAAAACATTGCAAAAAAATTTAATTTTGTAGTGTTTTTTTTTCCCCAATAGCATTTTCTGCGTTTTCATAAACGCTTTACATACTGTCCGTGTATTCTGATATTGGAAAAACATTGCAAAAAAAATTAATTTTGCAGTGTTTTTTTTCTTCCCAATAGCATTTTCTGCGTTTTCATAAACGCTTTACATACTGTCCGTGTATTCTGATATTGGAAAAACATTGCAAAAAATTTAAATTTTGCTGTGTTTTTTTTCTCCCCAATAGCATTTTCTGCGTTTTCATAAACGCTTTAGACACTATCCGTGTATTCTGATATTGGAAAAACATTGCAAATTTTTTTTATTTTGCAGTGTTTTTTTTCTTCCCAATAGCATTTCCTGCGTTTTCATAAACGCTTTAGACACTATCCGTGTATTCTGATATTGGAAAAACATTGCAAAAAAAAATTTAATTTTGCAGTGTTTTTTTTTTTCCCCAATAGCATTTTCTGCGTTTCATAAACGCTTTACATACTGTCCGTGTATTCTGATATTGGAAAAACATTGCAAAAAAATTTAATTTTGCAGTGTTTTTTTTCTTCCCAATAGCATTTTCTGCGTTTTCATAAACGCTTTAGACACTATCCGTGTATTCTGATATTGGAAAAACATTGCAAACATTTTTTATTTTGCAGTGTTTTTTTTCTTCCCAATAGCATTTTCTGCGTTTTCATAAACGCTTTAGACACTATCCGTGTATTCTGATATTGGAAAAACATTGCAAAATAATTTAATTTTGCAGTGTTTTTTTTTCCCAATAGCATTTTCTGCATTTCATAAACGCTTTACATACTGTCCGTGTATTCTGATATTGGAAAAACATTGCAAAAAATTTTTATTTTTGCAGTGTTTTTTTTCTTCCCAATAGCATTTTCTGCGTTTTCATAAACGCTTTAGACACTATCCGTGTATTCTGATATTGGAAAAACATTGCAAACATTTTTTATTTTGCAGTGTTTTTTTTCTTCCCAATAGCATTTTCTGCGTTTTCATAAACGCTTTAGACACTATCCGTGTATTCTGATATTGGAAAAACATTGCAAAAAAATTTAATTTTGTAGTGTTTTTTTTTCCCCAATAGCATTTTCTGCGTTTTCATAAACGCTTTACATACTGTCCGTGTATTCTGATATTGGAAAAACATTGCAAAAAAAATTAATTTTGCAGTGTTTTTTTTCCCCAATAGCATTTTCTGCGTTTTCATAAACGCTTTACATACTGTCCGTGTATTCTGATATTGGAAAAACATTGCAAAAAAATTTAATTTTGCAGTGTTTTTTTTCTTCCCAATAGCATTTTCTGCGTTTTCATAAATGCTTTACCGTGTATTCTGATATTGGAAAAACATTGCAAAAAAATTTAATTTTGCTGTGTTTTTTTTTTCCCAATAGCATTTTCTGCGTTTTCATAAACGCTTTAGACACTATCCGTGTATTCTGATATTGGAAAAACATTGCAAAAAAATTTAATTTTGCAGTGTTTTTTTTTCCCCAATAGCATTTTCTGCATTTCATAAACGCTTTACATACTGTCCGTGTATTCTGATATTGGAAAAACATTGCAAAAAAATTTAATTTTGCAGTGTTTTTTTTCTTCCCAATAGCATTTTCTGCGTTTTCATAAACGCTTTAGACACTATCCGTGTATTCTGATATTGGAAAAACATTGCAAAAAAATTAATTTTTTGCAGTGTTTTTTTTTTTTCCCAATAGCATTTTCTGCGTTTTCATAAACGCTTTAGACACTATCCGTGTATTCTGATATTGGAAAAACATTGCAAAAAAATTTAATTTTGTAGTGTTTTTTTTTCCCCAATAGCATTTTCTGCGTTTTCATAAACGCTTTACATACTGTCCGTGTATTCTGATATTGGAAAAACATTGCAAAAAAATTTAATTTTGCAGTGTTTTTTTTCTTCCCAATAGCATTTTCTGCGTTTTCATAAACGCTTTAGACACTATCCGTTTATTCTGATATTGGAAAAACATTGCAAACATTTTTTATTTTGCAGTGTTTTTTTTCTTCCCAATAGCATTTTCTGCGTTTTCATAAACGCTTTAGACACTATCCGTGTATTCTGATATTGGAAAAACATTGCAAAATAATTTAATTTTGCAGTGTTTTTTTTTCCCCAATAGCATTTTCTGCATTTCATAAACGCTTTACATACTGTCCGTGTATTCTGATATTGGAAAAACATTGCAAAAAATTTTAATTTTGCAGTGTTTTTTTTCTTCCCAATAGCATTTTCTGCGTTTTCATAAACGCTTTAGACACTATCCGTGTATTCTGATATTGGAAAAACATTGCAAACATTTTTTATTTTGCAGTGTTTTTTTTCTTCCCAATAGCATTTTCTGCGTTTTCATAAACGCTTTAGACACTATCCGTGTATTCTGATATTGGAAAAACATTGCAAAAAAATTTAATTTTGTAGTGTTTTTTTTTCCCCAATAGCATTTTCTGCGTTTTCATAAACGCTTTACATACTGTCCGTGTATTCTGATATTGGAAAAACATTGCAAAAAAAATTAATTTTGCAGTGTTTTTTTTCCCCAATAGCATTTTCTGCGTTTTCATAAACGCTTTACATACTGTCCGTGTATTCTGATATTGGAAAAACATTGCAAAAAAATTTAATTTTGCAGTGTTTTTTTTCTTCCCAATAGCATTTTCTGCGTTTTCATAAATGCTTTACCGTGTATTCTGATATTGGAAAAACATTGCAAAAAAATTTAAATTTTGCTGTGTTTTTTTTTTCCCAATAGCATTTTCTGCGTTTCATAAACGCTTTAGACACTATCCGTGTATTCTGATATTGGAAAAACATTGCAAAAAAATTTAATTTTGCAGTGTTTTTTTTTCCCCAATAGCATTTTCTGCATTTCATAAACGCTTTACATACTGTCCGTGTATTCTGATATTGGAAAAACATTGCAAAAAAAATTAATTTTGCAGTGTTTTTTTTCTTCCCAATAGCATTTTCTGCGTTTTCATAAACGCTTTAGACACTATCCGTGTATTCTGATATTGGAAAAACATTGCAAAAAAATTTAATTTTGCAGTGTTTTTTTTTTTCCCAATAGCATTTTCTGCGTTTTCATAAACGCTTTAGACACTATCCGTGTATTCTGATATTGGAAAAACATTGCAAAAAAATTTAATTTTGTAGTGTTTTTTTTTCCCCAATAGCATTTTCTGCGTTTTCATAAACGCTTTACATACTGTCCGTGTATTCTGATATTGGAAAAACATTGCAAAAAAATTTAATTTTGCAGTGTTTTTTTTCTTCCCAATAGCATTTTCTGCGTTTTCATAAACGCTTTACATACTGTCCGTGTATTCTGATATTGGAAAAACATTGCAAAAAATTTAAATTTTGCTGTGTTTTTTTTCTTCCCAATAGCATTTTCTGCGTTTTCATAAACGCTTTAGACACTATCCGTGTATTCTGATATTGGAAAAAACATTGCAAAAAAATTTTATTTTGCAGTGTTTTTTTTCTTCCCAATAGCATTTCCTGCGTTTTCATAAACGCTTTAGATACTATCCGTGTATTCTGATATTGGAAAAACATTGCAAAAAAATTTAATTTTGCAGTGTTTTTTTTTCCCCAATAGCATTTTCTGCATTTCATAAACGCTTTACATACTGTCCGTGTATTCTGATATTGGAAAAACATTGCAAAAAAATTTAATTTTGCAGTGTTTTTTTTCTTCCCAATAGCATTTTCTGCGTTTTCATAAACGCTTTAGACACTATCCGTGTATTCTGATATTGGAAAAACATTGCAAACATTTTTTATTTTGCAGTGTTTTTTTTCTTCCCAATAGCATTTTCTGCGTTTTCATAAACGCTTTAGACACTATCC
This sequence comes from Lithobates sylvaticus, assembly GCA_028564925.1. Classification (NCBI taxonomy): domain Eukaryota; kingdom Metazoa; phylum Chordata; class Amphibia; order Anura; family Ranidae; genus Lithobates; species Lithobates sylvaticus. Next base: position 310,721,395 of record CM053028.1, on the reverse strand, counting down.
GTGTATTCTGATATTGGAAAAACATTGCAAAATAATTTAATTTTGCAGTGTTTTTTTTTCCCCAATAGCATTTTCTGCATTTCATAAACGCTTTACATACTGTCCGTGTATTCTGATATTGGAAAAACATTGCAAAAAATTTTTATTTTGCAGTGTTTTTTTTCTTCCCAATAGCATTTTCTGCGTTTTCATAAACGCTTTAGACACTATCCGTGTATTCTGATATTGGAAAAACATTGCAAACATTTTTTATTTTGCAGTGTTTTTTTTTTTTCCCAATAGCATTTTCTGCGTTTTCATAAACGCTTTAGACACTATCCGTGTATTCTGATATTGGAAAAACATTGCAAAAAAATTTAATTTTGTAGTGTTTTTTTTTCCCCAATAGCATTTTCTGCGTTTTCATAAACGCTTTACATACTGTCCGTGTATTCTGATATTGGAAAAACATTGCAAAAAAAATTAATTTTGCAGTGTTTTTTTTCCCCAATAGCATTTTCTGCGTTTTCATAAACGCTTTACATACTGTCCGTGTATTCTGATATTGGAAAAACATTGCAAAAAAATTTAATTTTGCAGTGTTTTTTTTCTTCCCAATAGCATTTTCTGCGTTTTCATAAATGCTTTACCGTGTATTCTGATATTGGAAAAACATTGCAAAAAATTTTAATTTTGCAGTGTTTTTTTTTCCCCAATAGCATTTTCTGCGTTTTCATAAACGCTTTACACACTATCCGTGTATTCTGATATTGGAAAAACATTGCAAAAAAATTTAATTTTGCAGTGTTTTTTTTTCCCCAATAGCATTTTCTGCATTTCATAAACGCTTTACATACTGTCCGTGTATTCTGATATTGGAAAAACATTGCAAAAAAATTTAATTTTGCAGTGTTTTTTTTCTTCCCAATAGCATTTTCTGCGTTTTCATAAACGCTTTAGACACTATCCGTGTATTCTGATATTGGAAAAACATTGCAAAAAAATTTTTATTTTGCAGTGTTTTTTTTTCTTCCCAATAGCATTTTCTGCGTTTTCATAAACGCTTTAGACACTATCCGTGTATTCTGATATTGGAAAAACATTGCAAAAAAATTTAATTTTGTAGTGTTTTTTTTTCCCCAATAGCATTTTCTGCGTTTTCATAAACGCTTTACATACTGTCCGTGTATTCTGATATTGGAAAAACATTGCAAAAAAATTTAATTTTGCAGTGTTTTTTTTCTTCCCAATAGCATTTTCTGCGTTTTCATAAACGCTTTACATACTGTCCGTGTATTCTGATATTGGAAAAACATTGCAAAAAAAATAAATTTTGCTGTGTTTTTTTTCTTCCCAATAGCATTTTCTGCGTTTTCATAAACGCTTTAGACACTATCCGTTTATTCTGATATTGGAAAAACTTTGCAAATTTTTTTTATTTTGCAGTGTTTTTTTTCTTCCCAATAGCATTTCCTGCGTTTTCATAAACGCTTTAGACACTATCCGTGTATTCTGATATTGGAAAAACATTGCAAAAAAATTTAATTTTGCAGTGTTTTTTTTCTTCCCAATAGCATTTTCTGCGTTTTCATAAACGCTTTAGACACTATCCGTGTATTCTGATATTGGAAAAACATTGCAAACATTTTTTATTTTGCAGTGTTTTTTTTCTTCCCAATAGCATTTTCTGCGTTTTCATAAACGCTTTAGACACTATCCGTGTATTCTGATATTGGAAAAACATTGCAAAAAAATTTAATTTTGCAGTGTTTTTTTTTTTCCCAATAGCATTTTCTGCGTTTTCATAAACGCTTTACATACTGTCCGTGTATTCTGATATTGGAAAAACATTGCAAAAAAATTTAATTTTGCAGTGTTTTTTTTCTTCCCAATAGCATTTTCTGCGTTTTCATAAACGCTTTAGACACTATCCGTGTATTCTGATATTGGAAAAACATTGCAAAAAAAAATTTATTTTGCAGTGTTTTTTTTCTTCCCAATAGCATTTTCTGCGTTTTCATAAACGCTTTAGACACTATCCGTGTATTCTGATATTGGAAAAACATTGCAAAAAAATTTAATTTTGCAGTGTTTTTTTTTCCCCAATAGCATTTTCTGCGTTTTCATAAACGCTTTACATACTGTCCGTGTATTCTGATATTGGAAAAACATTGCAAAAAAATTTAATTTTGCAGTGTTTTTTTTCTTCCCAATAGCATTTTCTGCGTTTTCATAAACGCTTTACATACTGTCCGTGTATTCTGATATTGGAAAAACATTGCAAAAAATTTAAATTTTGCTGTGTTTTTTTTCTTCCCAATAGCATTTTCTGCGTTTTCATAAACGCTTTACACACTATCCGTGTATTCTGATATTGGAAAAACATTGCAAAAAAATTTTATTTTGCAGTGTTTTTTTTCTTCCCAATAGCATTTTCTGCGTTTTCATAAACGCTTTAGACACTATCCGTGTATTCTGATATTGGAAAAACATTGCAAAATAATTTAATTTTGCAGTGTTTTTTTTTTTCCCAATAGCATTTTCTGCGTTTCATAAACGCTTTACATACTGTCCGTGTATTCTGATATTGGAAAAACATTGCAAAAAATTTTTATTTTGCAGTGTTTTTTTTCTTCCCAATAGCATTTTCTGCGTTTTCATAAACGCTTTAGACACTATCCGTGTATTCTGATATTGGAAAAACATTGCAAACATTTTTTATTTTGCAGTGTTTTTTTTCTTCCCAATAGCATTTTCTGCGTTTTCATAAACGCTTTAGACACTATCCGTGTATTCTGATATTGGAAAAACATTGCAAAAAAATTTAATTTTGTAGTGTTTTTTTTTCCCCAATAGCATTTTCTGCGTTTTCATAAACGCTTTACATACTGTCCGTGTATTCTGATATTGGAAAAACATTGCAAAAAAATTTAATTTTGCAGTGTTTTTTTTCCCCAATAGCATTTTCTGCGTTTTCATAAACGCTTTACATACTGTCCGTGTATTCTGATATTGGAAAAACATTGCAAAAAAATTTAATTTTGCAGTGTTTTTTTTCTTCCCAATAGCATTTTCTGCGTTTTCATAAACGCTTTACATACTGTCCGTGTATTCTGATATTGGAAAAACATTGCAAAAAAATTAATTTTGCTGTGTTTTTTTTTTCTTCCCAATAGCATTTTCTGCGTTTTCATAAACGCTTTAGACACTATCCGTTTATTCTGATATTGGAAAAAACATTGCAAAAAAATTTAGTTTTGCAGTGTTTTTTTTCTTCCCAATAGCATTTTCTGCGTTTTCATAAACGCTTTAGACACTATCCGTGTATTCTGATATTGGAAAAACATTGCAAAAAAATTTAATTTTGCAGTGTTTTTTTTCCCCAATAGCATTTCCTGCGTTTTCATAAACGCTTTACATACTGTCCGTGTATTCTTATATTGGAAAAACATTGCAAAAAAATTTAATTTTGCAGTGTTTTTTTTCCAATAGCATTTTCTGCGTTTTCATAAATGCTTTACCGTGTATTCTGATATTGGAAAAACATTGCAAAAAAATTTAATTTTGCTGTGTTTTTTTTTCCCAATAGCATTTTCTGCGTGTTCATAAACGCTTTAGACACTATCCGTGTATTCTGATATTGGAAAAACATTGCAAAAAAATTTAATTTTGCAGTGTTTTTTTTTTCCCCAATAGCATTTTCTGCATTTCATAAACGCTTTACATACTGTCCGTGTATTCTGATATTGGAAAAACATTGCAAAAAAATTTAATTTTGCAGTGTTTTTTTTCTTCCCAATAGCATTTTCTGCGTTTTCATAAACGCTTTAGACACTATCCGTTTATTCTGATATTGGAAAAACATTGCAAAAATTTTTTATTTTGCAGTGTTTTTTTTTCTTCCCAATAGCATTTTCTGCGTTTTCATAAACGCTTTAGACACTATCCGTGTATTCTGATATTGGAAAAACATTGCAAAAAAAATTAATTTTGTAGTGTTTTTTTTTTCCCCAATAGCATTTTCTGCGTTTTCATAAACGCTTTACATACTGTCCGTGTATTCTGATATTGGAAAAACATTGCAAAAAAATTTAATTTTGCAGTGTTTTTTTTCTTCCCAATAGCATTTTCTGCGTTTTCATAAACGCTTTACATACTGTCCGTGTATTCTGATATTGGAAAAACATTGCAAAAAATTTAAATTTTGCTGTGTTTTTTTTCTTCCCAATAGCATTTTCTGCGTTTTCATAAACGCTTTAGACACTATCCGTTTATTCTGATATTGGAAAAACTTTGCAAATTTTTTTTATTTTGCAGTGTTTTTTTTCTTCCCAATAGCATTTTCTGCGTTTTCATAAACGCTTTAGACACTATCCGTGTATTCTGATATTGGAAAAACATTGCAAAAAAATTTAATTTTGCAGTGTTTTTTTTTCCCCAATAGCATTTTCTGCATTTCATAAACGCTTTACATACTGTCCGTGTATTCTGATATTGGAAAAACATTGCAAAAAAATTTAATTTTGCAGTGTTTTTTTTCTTCCCAATAGCATTTTCTGCGTTTTCATAAACGCTTTAGACACTATCCGTTTATTCTGATATTGGAAAAACATTGCAAACATTTTTTATTTTGCAGTGTTTTTTTTCTTCCCAATAGCATTTTCTGCGTTTTCATAAACGCTTTAGACACTATCCGTGTATTCTGATATTGGAAAAACATTGCAAAAAAATTTAATTTTGTAGTGTTTTTTTTTCCCCAATAGCATTTTCTGCGTTTTCATAAACGCTTTACATACTGTCCGTGTATTCTGATATTGGAAAAACATTGCAAAAAAATTTAATTTTGCAGTGTTTTTTTTTCCCCAATAGCATTTTCTGCATTTCATAAACGCTTTACATACTGTCCGTGTATTCTGATATTGGAAAAACATTGCAAAAAAATTTAATTTTGCAGTGTTTTTTTTCTTCCCAATAGCATTTTCTGCGTTTTCATAAACGCTTTAGACACTATCCGTTATTCTGATATTGGAAAAACATTGCAAACATTTTTTATTTTGCAGTGTTTTTTTTCTCCCCAATAGCATTTTCTGCGTTTTCATAAACGCTTTAGACACTATCCGTGTATTCTGATATTGGAAAAGCATTGCAAAAAAATTTAATTTTGTAGTGTTTTTTTTTCCCCAATAGCATTTTCTGCGTTTTCATAAACGCTTTACATACTGTCCGTGTATTCTGATATTGGAAAAACATTGCAAAAAATTTAAATTTTGCTGTGTTTTTTTTTTTTTCCCAATAGCATTTTCTGCGTGTTCATAAACGCTTTTGACACTGTATGTGTATTATGCATAAATTTTAAAAATATGAGGAGATCATCAAAAAGGGGACATGGCCCGGGTCGTGGTGCTGCTGGTGGCGCTCCTGTTGCAGGGAGAGGACGTGGTCGATCTGTGCCAGCTACACGCACTAGTGAAACACCTTCCTCAGGTACGAGTAGGCGACAGAGCCTGCAGCAGTATTTTGGCGCGCCTAATGAGGCTGTACGAATGTTGAGGCCAGGACAAGTACAGGCGATAGTAGATTGGGTTGTTGCTGACAGTGCCTCCAGTTCCTTCACATTGTCTCCCACCCAGTCTCCTGATGAAAGTTCAGAGTTGGCACCTGCAGCCGATGTCCATCAGTCTTTCACCTCATCCCCTTGCAAATCAGCCAATCAGTCTGAGCCCCAACCCAGTGGTTCTCCATCCCCATCAGAATGCTTCCCTTTCAGCTACGAACCGCTCCAGGTCACCTTTACGCCAGCAGGCTTTTGCATAGCAACCACCACCCCTGCTCCACCTCGCCGTATGAATGAATGAATGACTTGTATAGCACAACCTGTGCGAACTGAATCGCCTCAGGGTGCTTTTTGCCACTGGTGTCCATCTGTGGTATAGTGCGGTCCTTGCCCTGTGGGGTCCTGACATGCTTACAAACACATACACATACAACATACACATATTTGGCCAATTTTATCGACAGGATCTAATTAACCTACCAGCATGTCTTTGGAGTGTGGGAGGAAACCGGAGTACCCGGAGGAAACCCACGCAAGCACAGGGAGAACATGCAAACTCCAGGCAGAAGGTGTCATGGTCGGGATTTGAACCAGCGACCCTCTTACTGCTAGGTGAAAGTGCTAACCACTACACCACTGTGCTGCCCAGAACAGGGACGGAAGCAAGCGCCACCTCCTGGCAACTGATAAGAACAGATACTACACTTGATCTTAGCCAAAAGGCCGAGAAGCACTAGTGAAACACCTTCCTCAGGTGCGAGTAGGCGACAGAGCCTGCAGCGGTATTTTTGGCGCGCCTAATGAGGCTGTACGAATGTTGAGGCCAGGACAAGTACAGGCGATAGTAGATTGGGTTGCTGACAGTGCCTCCGGTTCCTTCACATTGTCTCCCACCCAGTCTCCTGATGAAAGTTAATAATTTTTTCCAGAAAGTGCGTATTCTGGGGTATTCCCACCATATGTGCGGCATCGTGCCGTTGAGTTTCTGAGGTTCTTAATGACTTCCTGTACCTCTTCTGCTGAGAAGGGGGCCTCCAGCATTTTATTTTAATTTTTAATTTTTTTATGTTATTTTAAGTTATTTCCAATGCAGATCACTTGCCATGCTCTTAACAACATTTTGTTGCCATTTGCAGCCCTCTAGCCCTTTCCATGACTTTTTTACAGCCATTTTAGTGTTCAAAAGTCTGGGTCCTATTGACTTCAATGGGGTTCGGGGTCAAGTTCGGGTCAAGTTCGGTCCCGAACCCAGACTTTTTTCCGAAGTTCGCCCGAACCCGCCGAACCCGAACATCCAGGTGTCCGCTCAACTCTATATATATATATAAAATACATTCTGCTGCTTCTGCTGAGTATGGGGATACGTACAGGACCCTGAAAAACAATCACCGCCTTCAGGCTTTCTAAGGGCGTAAATTGCTCATTTCCCTTCCTCACTACCTATCACAGTTTTGGAGGCCACGAAATGCCAAGATAGCGCTAAACCCCCCAATTGACCCCCTCTCAAGAAAGTAGACACCCCAAGCTATTTGCTGAGAGGCATTTTGAGACCATGCAATATTTTATGTTTTGCCACAAGTTTCTGGAAAATTACCAAAAATATTATTGTTTTTGTTTTACACAAAGTTGTCACTTAATGTCACCCACGATCGGACTCACGGAGGTCCCGACCGGCGCGCACGTGATGGCACAGCGGCAAATTTAAAGGGACGTACCTGTATGCCCTTATGCCTGTCTGTGCCATTCTGCCGACGTACATTGTCGTGCGACGGTCGGGAAGCGGTTAATCACTGTGCCACAAGCGAGACTTACAACATTCAGCAAATTTTTTTTAAAAACAATAATTTCTTCCAATACATTTGCTTTAAAGTAGAACTTCAAAAAATAGTCAGTGACTACTTAGAAATCAGCAACTGTTGACACATTACAGTACATACTTTGGTCATAAATATTGATGGGCAGTGACTGGCTGTAAAAATAACATCAATCCCAACAATGGTTGTTAGTGTAAGAGAAGCCCGGTTGATAGACACACTGGCGCACAGGCGCGGTCACAGTAATGTGTGCACTAATAATATTGTGTATTGGCGCATGCACAGACACACATGGCCACAAACAGGCACACGCGTGCGCACACATGCACGCACTGGTGCCAGCCGGTCTATTTAAACGGAGCAATGACACACATGCATTGCTAAGTGGTTTTTCAGCTTGTGCCTGTTTACCTGTGTTTGATCTGTTCCAGTCTTTCTGTGCTTGACCCGGCTTGTACCTGAACCTTCACTCGGACTTCTGCCTGCCTTCCTGTGACCCCGGCTTGTATTTGACCTTGTTACTGCCTCATATTCCTGTACCTCGCTGCCCGACTGTGTACCGAACCTGGCCTGTATCCTGTTCTTGCTTCTGCCTCGAATTCCGGTACCTGTTCTGCTCGGCTGTTGATGTTCCCCTGGCTTACGTTCCAACCACGCTTCTGCCTGCTGATCCAGCAACACGGAGTTCCTGTCATCGGTGCCTATACAGTGATCTGTGGCCACCGGGTGCCTACCAAGACCCAACCAGAGCTACCTACATTGGCCCTCATGTCACTATGTATTTTTCACTCCCTGTCATCACTATCAGGGGTGCGGGACTGGAGGTGCAAGAGTAGCCCTCTCTACAGCTCAATCTCCACCAGGTACGTGACAGTTAGTCATTGTCTGCAAATTGTCTGCAAATATTACTACCCTCCAGCACGCGCAGATGCACCAACCGCGTCTTTGCTGCAGAATGGTCCTGGTATTTTATCCAGGACATGACGCAGCCCAATTGGCAGGGGACTTTCCAATGACGTCAGACACCATTAGCGTCTGGCGTCATTGGATAACACCCCCATGGGGTGGGACGGATCCAAACACACCTACTAAGACGGCACATGGCGTCATTCCCCTCCACAGCACGGTGCTGTAGGAGCTGCTCTCCACCTTCTGGACGGTTTTATTTTATTTTGGAGCTTTCCATCCGGGATTTTTACTCCAATTGGGACCCTTCCAATAGAACCATTTGGGTGAGTTGTAATTAGTCTGGTGGTTGGGTGGGGGTTCTTACTCTGCCCTTTTATGGTATATCCAGGCCTATTTATGACTCCCCCCTTTTTCTATTGGTGGTTATTTATAGGTTTCTACGCCATTTGGTTTATAGAGATATCCTTTCTACGCCGTCTTGTAGGGAGTTTGGGAATGCTGATTTTCCCTTTGCTGTTTTGGACATCCATTTGGGATTTTTTCCTGAAAGTGAATGGGAGGCAATGCCATATATATGATGTTTTGTATGACGATGTAAGTGTGTTATGTACTTGGCACCTGTATCAATTTATTGTTAATTGTACAAATTCCATTCTATGTTGAGTCTGGCATTTGAATTTATACATGATAACTATGTAATCAGTATGTTTTGATATCCTATAGATGGTGATTATAATTCCCTGAGGAAGATAGGCATATTACTAGCCGTTTGGAAACGTGTCGGAATTTTCACCTACCTCTATGCATATCACCTTGAAACATCGGTTTTGTTTTTATCTGGAAATGTATATATGTGTTTTGAAATATTCTATGTCTTTTGTACAATAAATTTATGAATAATTTAATTTTATGTATATTTTTTCTATTATGGTTGCCTGTAAAGTCCCATTTCTAGAGGTTCACTATTTACCCTCCAGCATTAGTGGTCAGTGACTGGCTGGATCAATAAATCCCCCTCGCATTGGTAGTTAGTGGTTGGCTGTAAACAAGGCCAGGGGCCTTTCTGTCTATGCCCCTTCACTCCCCCATAAAAATTCTCAAGTGATCTAGTGGGGGAAATGCATGGTTAGGCAGTGGTAACAGAAGCAGTGTCTAGAGAAAATCCGGGTCTAACATGGGAGATCAAGCAGGAGCGAGGTCAAGCAGCAAGCTGGGGTCACGATCAGGAGGGAGGCAAAGGGATATCCAGGGACAAGCCTAGTCAAAGTGAGTAATGGGTAGTAAAGCAGCAGGGTAACCAGGAATCACAGGAACAGGGATCACAGGGACCTAAAGAACATCCAGCGATTAGCGCACATCAGAGCCTCTTTTAAATAGGCAACTTGGCACTATTCCCGGGATCGGACATGCACTGGCATGTGCCTAAGGATGAGGACATTTGTGCCTATGTGCTCTCTGTGCTCTCTGGTTAATGCCAAGAGTCTGTCTGTGTGCTGTCACATGCAAATTAATATTATAAGAGTATTGGTTTCCTGGCAGGTGTCTAATAGGGTGCCTTGCTGGACAGAGCTGCCTGTACCAGCTTCACTCTGCCATCATCTTATTGTTTGATGGCTAGAGTAACTTTAGGCTTCTTTCAGTACCGCATGCTAGAACATAGAGACTGCTCCAGTATTCGGGAACACCATAACCTGTACCCTGCATATTGATGACAGCCACCTTGGGGCACCATCTACATGGTGGTATCTCTGTCTGAGAAGTAAAATCAAATAAAGCTGTATACCTTATGTGTGCATGTGCGCATACACATCATGTGCGAGAGCAAAGCTCTACACTCTTACTGTCGGTAGCTGCACATTCTATTCTCCTCTTAAAGGTGATCACTGCTATAGTTTAACCACTTTAGCCCCAGAGGATTTGGCAGCTCAATGACCGGAGGACTTTTTACAATTTGGCACTGCGCTGCTTTAACTGGTAATTGCGTGGTCATACAATGTTGTACCCAAATAAAATTTGCATCCTTTTTTTCCCCACAAATAGAGCTTTCTTTTAATGGTATTTGATTGCCTCTGTGATTTTTATTTATTGCAATATAAATTGAAAAAGGCCAATTTTTTTTAAAAAAAAAAGGGTATTTTCTACCTTTTGTTATAAAATTTTTTTAGATAAAAGGGAGGAATTTAGTGGGACTTTAACTGAGGGTACGCCATGTTAAGATAAAGTGGATGGAGGCTGCCGTGTGTTTCTTATAGTGTGTGTCAGGTCACGTTTATTTACTGTATATACATTTTTTTTAATAAACTAAATTTTAGTCATACATCTTTCTTTACCCTTAACATATGGAGTGAGTGTGGGAGAGTGAACGTTACAGAGACCAATACTTAGGATTACCTGGAGAGCCCTGGAAATCCTGGAACAGAGCCAAGGCAGATACTACAATCAATCATAAGGCTTTATTATAGCCTTTTTAAGGTGAGAGTTGTGGGAGCACAGAGGTGGCACAAGAAGGTGAAAGCACATTGTTTTGGTATATATGCACTAATACAGCACTTTAGTGGGAGAACACTGTGTTTGATAAATCATCGCTGGAGGAATGAGCTATTATTTGATTTAAATTTATATATGATTTTAATCTATATTATATATTCGTAATTTGTACTGCACATTGTGGAATATTATAGAAATATATGTTCTGATTCTTATATATTTTGGTTGATACGCTATTTAGGACACAATTTGTGACACATCTATTTGCAACACTTAGTCTGCGCGACACCAATCAACACTATATTTAATTGCTTTATTTGTGGGAACACAATAGGTGATACAGCAGCTAGCTATTTATGGTTTGCACATTATCAGTTTATTATTTATATTTTGTTATACATTTTTTGGTTATTATACATTTGGGTAGCGCAGAGATATATTCACACTGTTTAACAGTTAAAGGGGTTGTAAAGGTTTGTGTTTTTTCACCTTAATGCATCCTATGTAGGACTGAGTCATACACTTGCCATCTATGAATGCCAAGTGTATGACACAGGAGCCTGCCCGCAAGCTAACCCCCTCGGGAAAGAGCTTCCCAGAGGGGGATAGCTTTAGTGGGGAGGAGCTGAGACAGCCGACGTGGGACCCCAGAACTGCAGGATCGGGGCCACTCTGTGCAAAACGAACTGCACAGTGGAGGTAAGTATAACATGTCTGTTATTTTAAAAAATGTAATAAAATAAAACCTATACAACCCCTTTAACAATAAAACACAGTAAGAACTGAACATTAACTCAATAAAGTTACAACTTTTTTTTTACAGAAATCTCTGCCAAAAAATAATACATGCTGAAGCATAGGAGTGATCCACCCACTGACCACTACAGGCGCCTATACTTGGGTATATATATTTTTTTTTTTTACTGCGGAGGAGAAATCTCCTCCAGCAGTGCAGCAAAGGCTGATATATATGATATATACTGTATATGTATGCTATATTACCAAAAGTATTAGGATGCCTGCCTTTAAACGTACATGAACATTAATGGCATTCCAGTCTTAATTGTAGTGATCTAATATAATCGTCGTTCCTCGTAGATGGAATATAGTTATTAATAAAAGTATTGTCTCCGCAGCAAAACCCGATTCTCCCAGAGAGAGACAATTTTATTGACTTCCAAAACAGAACATTATTACAGATGGCAAAATCCAACAGAGTACATGACAAGGAATATCTTCTCCTAGACCCGTGACTCCAGACCCTTCTCTCATAGACATATCTTCTAGACTCCTGACAACCTGCCTGTCTTCTCATATACTGATCTGACACTGGGGGGGGGTCAACTAAATGTTTTCCATGAATACCCCCCCCCCGGGTTAGGCCTCAAGGTCTAATTACCATCAATAAATACTAGGTTAAAAGGCTATTCCTCACACACACACAACTTGCATAAGATTTACACATCAAAGGGTAACAGATAACATTGTCAACTTATATCTGGCCTGGTCTTTCAGTCTTGCATATTCCCCCTTTGACATGTGTGAATACTGATTAGATTAAGATAATCATTATCTGTTCCCCTTTGGTATGTGGAGTAAGTCTGGTCTGGCCATTTGTCCTTTGACCAACAAACCCTCTTTTAATATGCGCAATTATATTAACAGCTACCAAAGTGGCATGCCTAGAATAAACTTGTCTTTAGAATGCCTAAATAAAAAAACACTACATATAATAAATATGTATATATATAATATATATATATATATATATATATATATATATATGTATACATATATATATATATTAGATATAATATACTACATATACCCCCACTTGGGTCGTTCTAACTACTAGAACTGACCCATAAATCAAGCAACAAACATAGCATTACCGACTTGAGGTATTGGATGCTTCACAATGGCTCATATGAAATATAAAGTTGAAACTGGTTACATCTCTCTTCACCAGCCTCTAAAATATCCCCATGAAAAAGTCATTAGATAATATAGCTTTAGACCATGACTTGAAAAGGGTTTGGTACACATCCTTGGCCCATATCGCTGTTAGGCCTTATTATATCACATCAAGATCTTGAATATTGCACAAAAACGAGCTGATGTCGCAGTTCATTCTTCAACTTTCAACTTCATCACATCTCTCATTGAAAGTAGACTTGGTGTGCTGGGAGCTCCGATCCACATAACTCCAGGATTCCTCTCCAGGCTCAAGGTTTTCATTTTCTTAAAGATGCTTTTGCACAAACACCAGCAAATCCCGAAATTCTACTTCCATCTTTATAGTAAGAAGAACCATCCATGTACCAGCTCTCACTTTCAAGTTCAAAAGGTTTGGATACGGCTGAAAAAAACTGCTATTGCTGTACTTTGTAATTTGCTGTAGGCCGACTCCTCATTTCCATCCTTAATAGAGCAGTTACTTGAATCATTCAGTCCATAATTCCACCTGAATGGTATACCAATCTATATACCAATCTATAATCCATATATCCATATAATCCATATATAATCCCCCACTTTCAGATAGAATCAGCTTGACATCAGCGTTTATCAGATCTTCTATCCAGACAAAGCAGCAGTGGAAAATCTTGCCAGTAAAGTTAGGTCTTTTTTCATCCATATGTCAATAATATTAATGACTGATTCAACAAAGTTTCAAATCATGACTGGAGTGATGAATTTCACTCACCCCTCTTATAAATTTAGGAAAACCACCCAACATACTATAATTTATGCTATGCCAAGCCATTGTGCAGCATCTCACCTTAGATGGCAAATATATAGATCAATATGCAACATGTAATATGCAACATGTAATGTAACATGAAAATTATTTTCGGTTTAAATGTTTCGCTCTGGTTTTAAGATAAAGTTCAAGAAATAAAACATAATAAAATAAAAAAAATAAAAATAAAAATGGAAAAGGGTGAAAAATAAAAATAAAAAATAGGGCTTGATGAATAAAAATGGGAAAGGGTGAAAAATAAAAAATAAAATATAGGGAAAAGTCCATTGTCCAAGTCAAAAAGTAAAAAAAAAAAAAAAAAAAATCAATTGCTTGATGAATATTGAGAGAGTCCATGATATTGTTTATTCAGTGTTTCTCCCCCACTAGCCAGAAATTTCAGCTTGCAGTTCACATGCTATGCAGATGCAGTATCTTCAATATATCTGAAAGACAAAAAAACTCTCCAACAAAACTAATTAGCAAGATCCTTAAACATTCTTTGAAGTTAAAACAAAGGACTATTTACACATCCCCAGGTTGAAACTAAACCACCCCCACTGTTGGAGAAATGTCACTTGTATTCAAAAACAGATCTGGATAATGTAATCTGTTTAGCTGTCCCAGCAATGTGTAATGTTCCATTTTCATCTTATCGTACTCAATCTTTAGGTGGTCATATTTCTGTTTTAACTGAGAAAATGGTATCCAAGCCTTAGATACCTTTTTATTATGATTTTGGTCAGCTCTGTTTTTCATATCAATATCACCTATATTTGACCTGGTGTCTCCTCTTTGATTGTTATCATAAGACATTATCTTTTGATCTTTATGTTCAGTATTTGTCCTAAACAATGTGGCTAAATCAATCTTGACAGCTTGCTCATTTGACTTTCTCCATAAATTGTCTGCTTTCAACAATACGTCTTTTAAATCATGAGGATTTGGGGTAACTAGTAAAATATTTTGTCTAATATCTTCATGCAAAGCATGTAGAAATATACTCATATGTAACAAGCCACCATGCTCAAATGCAAGATTATTACTGACCAATATTTCCATAATAGATTTTATTCTTTCTGACAGTTCGTAGGGAGATTCACTTTTCATTTGTTTGATCTTCCCATGAACAGTAACATCAGAACGTACACCATACAAAACACATAACAATTCCATCAATATGTCCCTTGTCCTCATTGGCTGAGTACAGATCTGCTTAATTCTCACCCAAAGACTATTTCCTATAGAATGTTGCATAACTCTGTCTAAATCAGATGGGTTGAGATTGTACATATCTCTGACATTCTGAAAGTCACAAAACCATTTTAAAAATCTGTTTAAATCATGGCAGGGAATCATTCCTATTTCTTTAAGAATTGCATCTAATTCTTTTGGTTTCAAAGGCTTCATTACAAGCTGAACTTCACCTGTATTATTATTATTGTTATAAACTGTGGTGGTCACAGTGGGTGCGGCTGGCAATGAATTATCAGATTTAATATGAGGTTCTGTTTCAGTTGATAGAATGTTTGTATTTGCATTTTGCTGCAGATTGCTGAATCCACGATTCGATGCATATCTGCATTCCTGAGATCTCTTCTCTAATTCCATAATTCTTAATTTCAATCTCTCATTTTCCTCTGATAATTCATTACAACGTTTAGACTTCTCAAGCAGAGCTTCCCCAATGGTGACTGCATGCAATTTTAAATTTACAGTCTCAGATTCTGATTGGTTTTGTAACCTCTGACAAACCTTGTTGCTATTATCAACTGCACTCTGTAACTGGGTAATTTCCTCAACCTTATCCTTCAACGAACTTTCCATTGTTAAACAGCAAGATAACAAGCCCTGTACAATACAACCTTTTCTTTTACTTTCTGAAATTTTGCTCTCAAAAACATTTTTTTCTAAAAATTCATTCATCATAGTCCATGTCTGCTTATATTTTTCTGGCACTTCATAAGGACCGCCATGACGCTTAATACATTTTAACACCCATCTGTTAACTTTATCAGAACTGACACTAGCTTCACACTGAGTAAGCATTTTTACTATATTATTAATAATTTAAAAAGAGAAATATTTTACTCACCGCATTACTTACTCCTTCAGCTTCCAGCTCACGTCTTCTGGTACACGATGCAGTCCTTTTCTTCGTTTCCAGTCTCCAGAGAATAATTCTGGGGTTCCAAACTTTGATTTTGTAGATCAGACTCTCTTATGTCACAACCAGACGTTAGAGTCACAGCACAGGTCTTGGGTCTCCATCAGACTTCTGTCCAACTCACAGGATTGTTTTCATTGTTTTCACCACCGACTTCTGTTAAGTCCTGAAAATGCTCTTCTGGTCGCTTGAACGGCACCAATGTAGTGATCTAATATAATCGTCGTTCCTCGTAGATGGAATATAGTTATTAATAAAAGTATTGTCTCCGCAGCAAAACCCGATTCTCCCAGAGAGAGACAATTTTATTGACTTCCAAAACAGAACATTATTACAGATGGCAAAATCCAACAGAGTACATGACAAGGAATATCTTCTCCTAGACCCGTGACTCCAGACCCTTCTCTCATAGACATATCTTCTAGACTCCTGACAACCTGCCTGTCTTCTCATATACTGATCTGACACTTGGGGGGGGGGGTCAACTAAATGTTTTCCATGAATACCCCCCCCCCCCCCCCGGGTTAGGCCTCAAGGTCTAATTACCATCAATAAATACTAGGTTAAAAGGCTATTCCTCACACACACACAACTTGCATAAGATTTACACATCAAAGGGTAACAGATAACATTGTCAACTTATATCTGGCCTGGTCTTTCAGTCTTGCATATTCCCCCTTTGACATGTGTGAATACTGATTAGATTAAGATAATCATTATCTGTTCCCCTTTGGTATGTGGAGTAAGTCTGGTCTGGCCATTTGTCCTTTGACCAACAAACCCTCTTTTAATATGCGCAATTATATTAACAGCTACCAAAGTGGCATGCCTAGAATAAACTTGTCTTTAGAATGCCTAAATAAAAAAACACTACATATAATAAATATGTATATATATAATATATATATATATATGTATACATATATATATATATTAGATATAATATACTACATTAATCTGTGGAGTTCAATATTGAGTTGGCCCACCCTTTGCAACTATAACAGCTTCAACTCTTCTGGGAAGGCTGTCCACAAGGTTTAGGAGTGTGTTTATCGGAATGTTTGACCACTCTTCCAGAAGCGCATTTGTTAGGTCAGGCGTTGATGTTGGATGAAAAGGCCTGGCTCGCAGTTTCCGCTCTAATTCATCCCAAAGGTGTTTAATCGAGTTGAGGTCAGGACTCTGTGTGGGCCAGTAAAGTTCCTCCACCCCAAACTCGCTTATTCATGTCTTTATAGACCTTGCTTTGTGCACTGGTGCACAGTCATGTTGAAACAGGAAGGTACCATCCCCAAACTGTTCCCACAAAGTTGGGTGCACGAAATTGTCCAAAATGTCTTGGTATGCTGACGCCTTAAGTGTTCACTTTGCTGGAACTAAGGGGCCAAGCCCAACCCCTGGAAAACAACCCCACAACAAAACCCCCTCCGCCAAATGATTTGCATGGGTGGCCCAACACTTTTGGTAATATAGTGTGGATGAGCAAATTTGGGGTGAAGGAACTTGACCGACTTGCACAGGGTCCTGACCTCAACCCGATAGAACACCTTTGGGATGAATTACAGCGGAGACTGCAAGCCAGGCCTTCTCATCCAACATCAGTGCCAGATCTCACAAATGGGCTTCTGGAAGAATGGTCAAACATTCCCATAGATGCACCTTCCAGGCCCTCCTATCCCCCACCTATCCATTAAAATGCATGTGCTTCCATTGTGGAGACTCTTAGAAGTCAGAGTTAGGGACCACAGAAAACAGGGTGCCTTAACGGGGCTTGTAGCTTACACATGTATTTGCAAATGTGTGCTGACTAAACTCCTGTTCTTAACGCATATTTTTAGACAGGTCAACTCGGTTGGTCGCTGGCTGGCTGGTATGGTTGATCTTGGAAATCTCTTTGCATTTGTTTGTGCTGCGTTTTAAGTGTGACCCTGTACCTTTAAGGAGTGGTGGGTTTGATGGGGCCTGTAGCTTACACATGAAGTCAGCGTTAGGGACTACAGAAAACATGGTGCCTTGACGGGCCTGTAGCTTACGCATGTATTTGCAAATGTGTGCAAAATAAACCCCTGTTCTTAACGCATATTGTTAGACAGGTCAATTCAGTTGGTCGTTGGCTGGTTGGTAAGTTTGAGCTTGGAAATCTATTTGCATTTGTGTGACATATGTTGCCCCTCTAGTGCTCTTTGCTGCAATAGACCAGTTATGGGTGGGCCACTTATTTGCAATTCAATATTGAACCCTACAGACTAAGACTAGGATGCCATTAGAGTTCATGTGCGTGTAAAGGCAGGAGTCTTAATACTTTTGGTAATATAGTGTGTATATACTGTATGTAGATATATATCTATTGTGGTAGTGAGGTACCCCACCAGTGTTTGGACGGAGGATTCTCAACCAGGCAGGTTGAGGGGCTCTAGTTTATTTTCTTATTTGGGAGGAAACTGGCTTTTCAGTTTCCTCATTGTTTACTAAAATCCGTTTTGGGATCTGGAGCCCAGGAAATTCGTAGCGATCCGGGTGGGATGAAATCCCCAGTCCTGGGTCCAGATCTTGAGATCCACCAGCATACTGACTGGTCAGGTGTGTGTGTGTGCTGGGCTATTTGTACACACCTGACCATGGTTCAGGGCTCCACCCTCCCGAGGAGTCCAGGCAAGCAAGGGAGAAGTGTGCATGTCTGCACAGGTCTGTCTGTGAAAGCAGACAGAGGGTCAAAGTCTGTGGGCTGGAAAAGGAAGCTGGAAAAGAGTGCTGAGGTACTGGGTGTACAGGAACTCTGTTAAAGAGCCGAGAGGGCTGAAGCACAAGTCTGAGCAGCCGTGCTGCTAAAGAGAGCCAGGTGGCTTGGTATCTTTGGTTTGACTTACATTATTGCTGTGTAAAGCTGAAACCCCTGTGTGGGCAACTGGTCTGTTTTATGGACATTTTCTTTCTTTAATAAAAGTGGGCCTACAAGCCCTTAAATCGGCATATCTGGCGTGGACTCAGCTCACTGGTAAGCTCTACCCTTAAGCTAAAACATCCCCCGATGTTACACTATATATATCTATAGATATATAGATATATATATTCTGACAGCAACAACCTGTTGCTGTCAAGATAAACATATTAGTGCTGCAGCTGAATGGTGTTCCTGTAAAGCAAACAATGGTTAACAATAAAACACAATAAGAAACGAACGTTAACTCAATAAATCAACAACTTTTTTTACTCTGCCAAAAAAATATGAAAAATATATATGCCAAAGCATAGGGGCGATCTGCTCACTGACCACCCCAGGACCCTCATGCTTGGGCATATACGTACTTTTAACTGCGGATGAGAAATCTCCTCCAGCAGTGCTGCAAAGGTTTATATATATATATATATATATATATATATATATATATATATATATATATATATATATCAGTTTTCTGAATATCTAACATCTTTCGAGACCCTGTGCGAATGTGTGCCCTAGACTGTGCCATGCTGTACCCTATACTACATAGTTACATAGTTAGTCAGGTTGAAAAAAAGACACATCCACCTAGTTCAACCAAAAAAAAAAAAATACAATCCCATATACACAATCCTTCACCCACAGGAAGGCGAAAAAACCCCAGCAAAGCATGCTCCAATTTGCTACAGCAGGGGAAAAAATGCGTTCCTGATCCCCCGAGAGGCAATCATATTTTCCTTGGATCAACTTTATCTATAACTGTTACTACCCAATTATATTATGTATATTTAGGAAAGACTCCAGGCCTTTTTTTAAAGCAATCTACCGAGCTTCCCAGAACCACCTCTGGAAGGAGTCTATTACACATTTTCACAGCTTTTACTGTGAAGAAACCTTTTTTGTATTTGGAGATGAAATCTTTTTTCCTCTAGGACATAAAGAGTGCCCCCTTGTCCTCTGTGATGACCTTAAAGTGAATAACTCAACATTAAGTTCACTATATGGACCACGTATGTATTTGTACATGTTGATCATATCCCCCCTTAATCTCCTCTTCTCAAGAGTGAATAAATTCAGTTCCTCTAATCTTTCCTCATAGCTGAGCTCCTCCATGCCTCTTATCAGTTTGATTGCCCAATATCTGCACTTTCTCTGTACTACTACTCCTCTAGTGGCCAGAGACCAGGTTGGCCAGGACAGGAGGAACAAAAAATAGTGGGTGTCTGCTATCCATAGGACATCTTTTTTGGGTGACTTTTGGGACAGGTTACGAGGAATTGCATCCGCAAAATGCCTCTCATGCAGCCGGCTCACTGCTTCTGGATTGGCAGCTTGGGCCACAGCACCTTCTGAATACAAAAGGGCCATGATTATCTGTTCTTGAAATTTTAGGAAGGATCCACTTCTTCCTGATGCTTTGTAAAGTACAAAAGCGTTACACAGAGCCAATTGAAATAAATATACAGGCACTTTCTTGTACCAGCACAGAAAACTGGCATATGATGAATCGGGTCTGTGGACCAATATGACCACAACTCATTCTTTTTAGTAATACCCATGCCTAACCAAGGGTTAGGCACCAAAACCTTTTACATTCGGATATTGTTATATGTTTCCATTCAATTGGACAGGCAAGGTACGAATTTGGGTTGGCGGCAAAAACTTGCTCAACATATAAATTGCTTTGGTACACAATCGATCGATACAGATCTTCAGTGGAAAACAGCAAAAAAAAATCAAGGGGAGGTAAATTAACTGTTTCCACCTGAATTCTACGTTGGGCAGTGATTTGGGAAAGTATGGGTGCTGCAGAATCTGTGGGCTGCCAATCTGGATTTGCAAGCACATCAGTAAGGACACTATGAGCTTTATGAGCCTGTGTTCTAATTCTTGGTGGCTGTGAGATGCTGCTTGTGCTAGCCACCGCACCAACTTGCACTGCACTTATGGGACTCGCCACGTCACCAAGTGATACTGCAGTGCTGGTGTGTAAAAGACCAGGATGTACTAAGCTGCTGGTGCTCCCCGGTTCACCAAAAGGTAACGTGGCACTAGTACTGGCACTCTGCTGCATACAAGAATCATCATGTGATTGTAGCACCTCAGCAACCTGGGCTTGGGGTCGGGTATGCCTGACTTTAGCAGGGACCTCTACTCCATCATTAAGCCATCTGTTAGGGTGCTGCTGCTCTCTACAGGTTCATATTCTGAGCCTGATTCTGTCAGTGAGGCTTCCCCTTCACTCTCATCTGATATACTCATAATCCTGTAGGCCTTTCTTTGGACATTTGACCACTAAAATTACAAGTACTGTGCACACCAGGGTCATACATCCTTTCAAGCTATCTACGTTTTTGTATAATTTTTCCAATGGTGTCTGCATAGTGTCAAGATCATGCAATTCTATCTGTCTAAATAAATATGAATGCAAATGCATTAAAACAAGCTCCTTAGGAGGAAACTTGTGATTCATTTTAAAATTACTTAAATCACGAATGCTCCTGCCAAAGAAAAAAAAAAATTACTAATGATATGAATTCTCTTTCATTCCCAACAGGTAGTTCAGGTTTCCAAATAGAATGCATGAAAGGACATTAAGCTAGACTTAGTAGGGCTAACCCACATAATTTTTGGAGACTATGGTTGACAAAGTACCACTTCCACATAGACCCCGTGGCAATTGATTACATATTGCAAAGTGCCAATTAAACCAATTGAGCAGATTAATAATAGTTAAGCATTGTGTGGTAAACCCAAACCTCCCAAGGGTTTTGATATAAACAATGTTCTCTTATATACACGGTGTCCCGTTGAGCACCATACAAAGTACACCAAGGCATTCTGCAATCTGTCAATATCTTTTATAATTAGAGGGACAGGGAAAGTCCTAAATATGTAAAGGATCTGGGTGGAGATTCATTTTTATGGTGCAGATTTTAGGAAGCCAACAGGGTGGCAGAATTGGCAGTTTTGAGAGGTCTTTTGTTAGTCGTTCAACTATCGACTGGTAAATGTCAGAATAAAGGGATTGCACTTTGAGCATCATGTTAATACCTTTTTGAAGAAAGGTTGGTTTCTGACCATTTAAACTTGTGATGGGTTTTAAGATTATCTACCTTCTCTATAGGCAACAAGAGATTTAAGGTCTGGAATTTGACTCTCCTACTAGTGGCCTAGACAGCTATTTCAAACCTTAAATAAGTTAGAGAGTATAATAATGGGCTTCACTTTAAACATTAAAACATCATTCACATAATGTGCACTTGCACTGCCCTGTAAATTAGGATCACTATGTAGAGCAAGTACTAAAATACATATAGCTAATACAAATAATAAGGGAAAGGAGACACCCCTGCCAAGTTTTTTTGAAAATATCAAAAGATGAGGATAGGAATCCCTTCAGAGAAATATGAGCTATTGGGGTATCATAAAGAACTTAAAGAAGTTGCAAAAATATTTTTCAAAATCCATAGAAGAGCTAGGAGGTAGTACTTGGAAAGGTTCTCAAAAGCTTTATGTAAATCAATAATTGAACCAAAGCTTTACATTCACAGAAAGAATCCCACTTGGACTGAACAGCAGAAAATAGGTCTATTGCCTTCCTCATCTGATTTAGTGTCTCTCTATTCCTCATTAAGCCAGCCTGAGTGGACTGGATATACTCAGCTTAGAAAGAATTAAATTGCACAATCGCTAAAATTTTGTTCATAATTTTAATATCACGATTAATAAAGAATTTGGATATAAAATATGTCATATCTGACATATCTGATGTACTGTATCTTTACCTGGTTACTTTCATGTTTTTTAATTATGTTATATTGATATGAATTTCAACTCCTGAAAAGTCTGCATCCAATAATTCTACATACGATAGTTGTAAGTCCTTCCTCCTGAACTGAGGTGGGTGTTGGTAAAAATTTGCATAAATTAAAGAAAAAATCCTGAAGGATTAACTGATGGTTTTGTGAAAGCCAAAATTTTGGTGAACTAATATTATCCCAGGTGTATCCCCCTGGAGGAAATGTTTGCCCTACCTAAAAGTACCTTTCACCTGGGTTGTGAGAAAAATCTTCCTCCCTGTTACCACCTTCAGGGGCACTTAGCTGCAAGGGAAGCCCTCTCAGCACCTGACCAGGTACGTGACAACTGGGCCATCCAGTGGAGGAGACACTGGGACACACGAGGAGATTATTTGCTTTTATTTTTATAGGCGCTAGAATCTCTGGAAATCTCCAACAATCCCATTTAACCTGTTGAAGACTAATCTGTCATGAATCATGGTTAATGAATGCCATTTCTGCTATTTTACACACAAAACTGGCATTAATCGAGAAAATCTGTGATCCATGGATTAACCAGTTCCGGACCGCCCACCACACATATACTGCGGCAAGGCAGTCTCTCTCTCTCTGTCTAGTGTCAGTATCCCCCACACAGTTAGAAAGCACTCCCAGGGAACACATTTAACCCTTTATTGCCCCTGATGTTAACCCCTTCCCTGCCAGTGTCATTTATAATGTGACAGTGATTTTTTTTAGCACTGATCACTGTATTGGTGTCACTGGTCCACAAAAAGTGTCACTTTGGTGTTCAATTTGTCCACTGCAATGTGGCAGTCCTGCTAAAAATCGCTGTTTGCCACCATTACTAGTATAAAAAGAAAAGTCCCTAAATCTATCCCATAGTTTGTAGACACAATAACTTTTGCGCAAACCAATCAATATATGCTAACTGGGATTTTTTTTAACAAAAAATATGTAGCAGAATACAAATTGGCCTAAATTGATGAAGAAATTAGATTCTTTACATATTTTTGTTGTATATGTTTTATAGCAGAAAGTAAAAAAAATATATGTATATTTTTTTAATTGTTGCTATTTTTTTGTTTATAGCACAAACAATAAAAAACGCAGAGGTGATCAAATATCACCAATAGAAAGCTCTTTTTGTGGGAGAAAAAAAGGACATTAATTTTGTTTGGGTACAATGTCGCACACCGCACAATTGTCAGGTAAAGTAACGCAGTGCTGTATTGCAAAAAATGGCGTGGTACTTCTCGGGAGCCTCTTGAGATACCTAGGACAGCACAAACTTAGGTCTGTGTGTGTTGGGTGCAAAGCATAGCCAACAAAGCTATTTCATATGCTTAGACATCTATAGATGAAGCATGCTCTGCTTTTAACCTACCACTCACCTATTGTGATGGAGGGACCCAATCAGGTGATTTGCTGTAATACAGTAAAACCTTGGTTTACTAGTAACGCGGTTTACGAGCCTTTTGAAAGACGAGCAACTTTTTTTTTTTAAATTTGCTTTGATCTGCGAGTGCTGTCTTGATATACGAGCATTTTTGTGTTGGGTTTTTTTTATGTAAAAAAAAAGAATTACACTCACAATGTGCAGGAGTCTGCTGCTCATCCATAGAAAGCCACTGTGTATATGTACAATGAAGCCACTGGTGTACAGCATACAGTACAGCTTTGTATTTAGCCAGAGATTTGCGGGTGATGGTGGTTCCCAGCGCTTCCTGGAGACACTCAGACACTCCCAGCAGGAGTGGGCGTACCCACACATGATATCAACAGTTCCCGAGTTCTTTAGGAAGCGCTGTGAGCTAAACCTGTGGACTGGCCACATACAGCGTTGCACTGTACACCAGCAGCTTTACTGAACATACAGTACTGTATGTACTGTATACAGAGCGGCTTTAAATAGATGAGCACCAACCTCTGGCCACATACAGAGTTGTGTACCCCAGCAGCTTTACTCTACATACAGTATACACAGTGGCTTTAAATAGGTGAGCACCGGACTCCTTAACATTGTCACTGTGCACATTCTTTTTTTTTACCTTAAAACTTTTGCAACACAGAGGTACAGTACAGTATTCCTTCTACTGTACAGTACTGTATTTTCAAGTGCAGTTTTATGTTTACAGTACACTTTATACTGTATTTTTTTTGCCGTAACCATTTTTATAGGAATAAATGGTTGTGGAACGAATCATCTGAGTTTCCATTATTTCCTATGGGGAAATTCGCTTTCATGTAAGAGTGCTTTGGATTACAAGCATGCTTCTGGAACGAATTATGCTCGCAAACCAAGGTTATATTGTTGGCCTCCTTATATATGTAACATTAACAAAGGATTTAGTTCACGTTTGAATATCCTATATGTTCCAAATTTATGTTTCCTGTGTTGCACCATGGGAGTACCATACTTATTATATTTTTTTGTGTTCCTTTTTTTTAATTCTTTGTGTACAGCAAATGTCAAATGTTGCCATATGTAATATTGTTTACATTCTTTGTACTTAATTTGAAATACATAATAAAAATCATTGGAAGAGAAAATAGAGGAAAATAAACATGATTGTTTGGAGCTGCAGAACTCTTTTCATTACATTTCTTTTTCAAAGAATTAAATAAAAAATCATCTTGGATATATTAATACGTTTCAGACAAAAATATCTGGATGCTATTTCCGTTTCCTGCAGAGTTAGGTATGGCCGGAAAAATAAAGAGCAGAAAAAAGAAATATGAAAAAAGCTATGCCAAATTGAAACATAAAGATGATACACACAGGAATCAAAGCTTTTGTCAACCTTTCATGAGTAATTGGGTAGCAGCATGCAGTCACTATCTCTTCATACCTTGTTATATGACTGACTGATATTGTGATATGCCAGCACATACAGTACAACTTACAAAACTTTGTATGATTTTATATAGGATAAGATTTTATCTACTACTTTGTGAGTTTGCTCTAGGCAAACTACCTATTTCACAGGATTCAAATACTGTAGTTTGCCAGTAAACTGCTGCTACTATAATAGAATGTAAACCCCAAATGTTGGCCTTAGCCTATATGTGTGTAGTGTGACTATGACAAAAAAATAATTTCTAAAATACAGCTAAAGAAAGAGTAGAGCAACTCGGCTCCCAACTCTGCTTATTACTGGGAGAAAAGAATAGTGATCAAGACAAGTTTTCCAAACTAGTGGATTGATTTCTCCAACTGAGACTTGCCAAAATATCTTCTAAAGATATCAGGGATAAAATCACAAGATTGGATAATACCAACCTTGTGTGTATGAGTAGCAAAAGACCTAACCACTTCAAGACTGGACTGTTTTCACCGCCTCCCTGCCCAGGCCATTTTTAAGAATTCAGCACTGTAACATTTTGAATGACAATAACTCAGTCATGCAACACTCAATCCAAAATAATGTTATATCTTTTTTTTAGACAGACAGAGCTTTCCTTTGGTAGTATTTAATCACCTTTGTTTTGCTATTTAACCACTTCCCTACCCGCCCATAGTCATATGACGCCCACAAGGTGGATCTCCCGTCCTGGGTGGGCGTCATATGACGTCCTCCCATTCCCATTCCCGGCTCAGGACCCTATGCGAGTGCCCGGCGGCCGCGATGTCGGCCGGGCACCCGCGATTGCCCGTTAAAACAACGGGACCGTGCGGGACCGTGGAGCTGTGTGTGTAAACACACAGCTCCACGTCCTGTCAGTGGAGAGGAGACCGATCATGTGATCCCAGTACGGAGGAACACATGATTGGTCTCCTCCCCTTGAGTCCCCTCCCCCACAGTTAAATTCACTCCTATAGGGAACACATTAACCCCTGCAGCGCCCCCTAGTGTTAACCCCTTCCCTGCCAGTCACATTTACACAGTAATCAATGCAATTTTATAGCAACGATCGCTGTGTAAATGTGAATGGTTCCAAAAATGTGTCAAAAGTGTCCGAAGTGTCCGCCGCAATGTTGCAGTCACGAAAAAAAAATCGCAGATCGCCGCCATTACTAGTAAAAAAAAAAAAATGCAATAAATCTATCCCCTATTTTGTAGACGCTATAACTTTTGCGCAAACCGAACAATATACGCTTATTGTGATTTTTTTACCAAAAATATGTAGAAGAATATGTATCGGCCTAAACTGAGTAAAAAAATCATATTTTTTTTTAAAAAATGGGATATTTATTATAGCAAAAAGTAAAAAAATATTGTGTTTTTTTTCAAAATTGTCGCTCTTATTTTGTTTATAGCGCAAAAAATAAAAACCGCAGGGGCGATCAAATACCACCAAAATAAAGCTCTATTTGTGGGAAAAAAAGGACGTCAATTTTGTTTGGGTGTAACGTCGCACGACTGCGCAATTGTTAGTTAAAGCGACGCAGTGCCGATTCGCAAAAAGTGCTCTGGTAAGGAAGGGTGTAAAATGGCCCGGTGCTGAAGTGGTTAACAGAAAAAAAACTAAACATTTTGAAAAAATAAAGTATTATTTAGTTCCTGTTATACAATTTTGCAAATTAATAATCTTTCTTCATAAATTAACACCAAAATGTATTATGTTACATATCTTTGGCAAATATAAACCAAATCAGTGTATATGATTTAGTCTATGTGAAAATTATAGAGTCAAAATTTGGTTCAAATGAACAGATTTGGGACTTTTAGGGCGCAGAAATACAAAAAATATTGGATATGAAAAATAGTTTATTGAAAATCACAACATAATTTTATATTGCACTTTTGACATCATATGTCTTATGAAAACATTTAAAAACAATACATCACTGAACAGAGATGAAGTTTTCATTTATTGCTCTTTTTCTCAACATGTTTCACCCAAACTTGGGCTTCCTCAGGAGAGTTAGATAATGTCATATAATATTTACTGAAATAGAGAAATACAATCAGACATTGAACACACAGAATTTACACTGCCTAGGTAAAATAGTGGGTGGGTGGAGCTTGTGAGTGGAGCTTGTGAGCTCATATGCTAACCTGGGTGTTCCGGGAGAGAATTCCGCAGTCCACATAAATGCTGAATGCATGGGGTAGAAATGAGTGCATCATAGAGAGGGAAATAATATCCAAAACTATATCAGTTTTGTAGTCCATCTATGGGGTAAATTAGTAAAGATGCTTGAATTATTATGGTGTTGAAGAAAATAAGTAGATATATATTATCCCAAGAAATGGGGAACCCACCTGAAAGTATTTGCTTGATGTTCTATTTTAAAGGTAATAAGAGCACAAAATGCTCATGACTGCCAAAAAGGGAGTCCAAGTTTGAATCTATAAAATATTTTAAAGGGAGATTCTGTTAATCCATTAGGGAAATATCATACAAATATAATTGCCATCAATAAACCAAGAACAGATCACCATGCCCTATATATGTATTTACCTATGTTGAGGGTCTACATCCACTCAGGGTGCCAGCCTGGATAGAAGACTATCTGAAGATAAGGAGGTCAGAGTGAGGTACTTAAACCCCTTAAAATAGAATAAGAAAGGCATTTTAGTGATCAATTCCCGGTAAGAATGGGTGGCAAAAAGTCTGCTGAGATCTCTTACCTTTACCAAGCATCGTTTTGGGAGTGAACCTCCGCTGAGCTGCACAAATAAACAGCCCAAACAGTTCCCCTTAAATAACCCTCTCCACCGCCGTTTTGGCGCCAAAATTTGGCGCCAAACGGTCAGGTGAGGACAGATAGTGTCACAGCAGGTGCGCCAGGCGCACAGGAAGTGACAGCCGTGAAAACCGGAAGTGCTTGTCTCAACAGGAAGCCAGACAAACTGACCTCAGTGCTGATAGCAAACAGGAATCACAGGATGTAAAGCCAGATCTGATGAACTGTCAGCAAAGGGAGTTGGGAGGAAATGGACTGACAATAAATGTCAATACAAAACAGCAAAAGGATATAAAAGATCTATATCCCTAAGCTGAATGTGAACAGTATTTTGGATTGATTTGGGTCACCGAACAAATCCATATAAACTACCCCTATTACCTTGGAACATAATTATGTAACCAAGAAAAGGCTGCAGTTAGCGCAAGCGTTTAAACCCGAAGTGACTAAAGCGGCGCCAATTGGGAGTCAAAATAGACTTATGAGGTCTAGAGACTCCCAATTACGCCTCTAGTGTCCATATGAGGCAGTCAAGCCCCATTTCAAAACATTTTGCTTCACATGTATATAAGGCTGCAAAAATTGCTCCTTAAAGGGACCATGACAATATATGGCCAGTAATTGTACAATAATACAGTGAAGCGGTGGATCTTGCCTCAAACCCTCAACCTCAACACCACAGGTCTTCAAACACCGCACAAACCCAATACGTGATGAACATTTGAAAAATCGTTTATTAATACTCGGAAAGTATGAAAATTAATACACATAATAATTTATGATTTTAAATGAGAAGAAAAAATCTCAAAAGAACAATTGACAATGGCGACCTAACCCTATAAAAAGGGTTTGAAGCTCAGAGATTCATTCAGGCCAGGATGGACAGTGGCTCTAAGGTTATGAATCCATTTTGATTCTCTTTGTAATAGAGTTTTGTCAATGTCACCTCCGCGATCAAAGTCTGGTACAAATTCTAACGCAAAAACTTCATTTGTGAAACATCGAATGAATGGTAGAGTCCCATATGTCGGCTAATGGGAGTCTCCATCTTCTTCTTTTTAATAAGGGATACGTGATCTCTGATTCTGTGAAAGAAAGGTCGTTTAGTTTTCCCTACATAAAAAGCCTGACACGTACATGTCATGAGGTAGACAACCCCAATCGTCTTGCATGTTGCATAGAAATTTGGCTTAAAGGTTTGACCAGAGGGCAGCATGATTTCAGTGGAATTAATCAGTAAATCACAGAATTCACATTTTCCACAGGGGGAAGTACCTTTTCGATGTGTCTTAGTTCTTAAAGTAAGATGACTATGAACTAGTCGATCTTTTAAAGAAGTGGATTTGCGGTAGGTGATTTGTGGGTGAGCGCCAACATATTTTGAAAGGACATCATCTGTAGAAAGAAGATGCCAGTATTTCTCAAAAATGTGGCGTACTTTTTTGTGTTCACCAACAAAAGTAGTGATTAGGCGGACTTTGGATTCAGATTTTCGTGGCTTCGCTTGGTGGATTAATTGATGTCTATCCCTCTGTTTTGCTCTATTGTACGAACGTTTAAGGCAATTTTTACTATAGACTCGTTCCAAAAGGCGGGCCTGTAGGGCTTTGGCTTCCAATTAAAAATCAGCCTCCTTGCTACAGTTCCTTTTCAATCTTAAGTACTGACTAAATGGTATACTCTGGACGAGGGACTCGGGATGAGAACTATCAGCGTGAAGAATAGTATTGCCTGCAGAAGGCTTTCTGTATAGAGAAGAGCCAATGGTTTTATCCTCATTAATATAGATCTTGATATCAAGAAAATTCACAGTGACCTGATCACAGGTCATCGTGAATTTGAGATTGTAAGAATTAATTTCAAGGCATAATAGGAATTGCGATAGCTCATCTCGAGTTCCGGTCCAGACAATAAAGATATCATCAATAAATCTTTTCCAAATTAAAATATTTTCAAAGAAACGATTGAATTGAACAGCCGAAAATATCTCCCGCTCCCACCCCCCCAGATACAGGTTAGTGTACGATGGGGCACATTTAGTCTCCATCGCCACCCCCTGTACCTGGAGGTAGTGGGAGCGGTCGAATATAAAGATATTATTGCTCAAAATGAAGAGCAACAATTCTAAAACGAAATTATTGTATGGCCTGGCTGATGGCCCCCGTTCAGAGAGGAAGCCGTCCACAACTCGAGCCCCCAGTTTGTGGGGGATCGAGTTGTAAAGGGCCTCCACATCTATGGCCACCAACCAGGCCTCTTCAGGTAGACATAACCCATCCAGAGACCTCAGCAAATCAGCTGTGTCCGGGATGTATGAGCTCAACGACTTGACATGCGGTCTCAGATAATCATCTATAAGTTTACTAGCTGATTCAGTCAGGCATCCATTTCCCGATATGATTGGACGCCCAGGGGGAAAAGAGGCATTCTTATGTATTTTAGGCAATGCATACATAGTAGGCAATCTAGGATTTTCAACAAGTAAAAATTCACATGTTTTCTTATCAATTAGATCATTCAAAAAAGCCTGAGTGATAAGGCGTTTATATTTAGTTTGAATATATGAAACCTGAGATACAGGGATGGGACGATACCATTGGCGATTGGATAGCAGGTCCAAAACCATTGTTTTGTAATTTTTTAGATCCATTAGAACAATGTTCCCTCTTTTGTCGGAAGGCTTTATGATCAATTGATCATTCATTTGTAATGATTTAATTGCTTGACGTTGTTTCGAACTTATATTGGATCTGCTATTCCAAGGTCGCCATTTTGTGTTTTGAATCTCTTTACACACCTGTTGGGTAAACGCCCAGATATTTGGATTACCCTGAAGGACTGGGAAACACCTAGATTTAGGTTTGTACATAGAGGGCCGAGGGAACACAGTCCCTATGCCAGAATCAAGGGAGGGTAAAGGGCAAGCCGTTGGATCCTCAAATGGAAGATCCAAAGGGTTGCTCTCCTCCCATAATTCCATTAAATCATTTAATGCTTTGACTTCATTTATAGTTTTATTTTTCCAAATCTCAGCTGAGAATTGGTCAATCTCCGGTATTGTCTGTTGTTTATCATAGATTGCCTTAAACATAAGCCTACGAGTAAAGAGGTTGACATCTTTAATAATCTCAAATGAATCCACCTCTTGTTCCGTACAGAAGGTCAGACCAAGGCTTAGGACCTGTGTCTGCTCATCTGATAAGGGGCACGAGGATAGATTAATTATTTGGAAACTGTCTTGTTTGTTATCTTGTGATTTAATCCCTGAATACTTGGTGGTTTCTTTGAATCCATGGTCATTTGGGAGGTAAAAATTGGTGCGTTTTTTGGTTCCCCTGGCACGGGAACCTGCAAGTGGTCCCCCGATAGGGAGACTGAGGTAGACTGACTATGTTTGGGAAGAACAGCATGATTCACATTAGTTTGTGATAAATTACCTACTTCTGTTAGAGGTTGGGAGTCATTCACGATTGTCCCTTTCTGAGATCGTAAACCAGAACGGACGTTGTCTCTCTGGTTTCTTTTGCCAGAGGGTTTTTGTGATGAAAAACTGTATTTACGTTTATCAATGCCTGTGGTTGAGCCTTGAAAAGAACCTGCTTGCTGGGAGGAAACAGAGGAAAAGTTAGATTCATCAGAGTCAGATGGTTCTTGATTAGAATTAGTGTTCCTTTGGAACGATGTCTTTTTCCTTCGTCCCCCTCCCTCTAGAGGCCATTTGTAGGCAGTACTTGTCTCATAGGAGAGTCTATCTCTATAGTATTTTTTGTCCTTGGTTTTCAATATCTTGGCCACAAATACCTCTAGATGTTTTTCCAAGGCTAACTCAGGCTCCTTAAAAGAAGCATCCGCAAAAAGGGTTTCATTATCTAAATACAGTTTTTCAATGTCAATATCAATATTGGTAATCTCTCTGGAATAATGTTGGCATAAAGACTCCATCATAGCAAAAGAGCAGGTTTGTAAATTACATTCCCATTCAGTTTTAAAGTCAGTCTCTACCTTAGAAAGATTCGGAAATATTTGAACTCGAAGACCCCAAGGGACAATTTTGTCCTCAATATATTTAGAAAAATATTTTCTGTTCCAAAAAATACGTGCCTTTTTCTCTAGTAGTTTTTTCAAACTCCAAAAGAAGCGATCTAACGTTATTCCACCAAACGAAGCACCTTGTGCCAGATGTATTTTGTCCATCAAGCCATCAAATCCAGAGCCCCTATAGGTCGCCATTGTCAATTACAAATTTGTGAAAATTATAGAGTCTACAAACTATGGTATACTGTAAATATTTAAAAATTGATCAATCTTGATGTTCTGACTGTCTATCTCATTTCCTGAGGCCCTAAAATGCCAGGACAGTCCAAATGTCTACAAAATGACCCTTTTTGAAAAGTAGACATTCCAATGTATTTATTAAGAGGCATATTTAATTTTTTGAAGCTGTAGTTTTTTAACCACTTTTTTTCTGGAAAATGAAGAAATTAAATAAAAATAAATTTGAAACAGTTATTTCTCACACATAGCATAGGCTACTCCTTCTGAGTATGGGGGTACCACATGTATAAGAATTTTTACAGCCTAGCCACAACCTTTTTTTTTTAAGTCAGCAGCTACAAATACTGCAGCTGCTGACTTTTAAAATATGGACACCTACCTGTCCAGGGCGCCCGCGATGTCGGCACCCGAAGCCGATCTATCCCTCGGCTGTCGGATGCTGCTGCCGCCATCCTCGGTAAGGAAATTAGGAAGTGAAGCCTTGCGGCTTCACTTCCTGGTTCCTTACTGGTCCCTGCTGTTTTCTGGGACCCATGTGTCTCCCAGAATACAGCGGGGGGGAGTGGTGTAGATACCCACGGGTGGCTCGGGTATCTATGCCCGGAAGTGGAAGCAAAACACCTGTATTAGACAGGTAATTGCACCCCCCTCCCCCCTGAAAGGTGCCAAATGTGACACCGGGGGGGGGGAGATACCGGAAAAGCTGAAGTTCCATTTTTGAGTGGAGCTCTGCTTTAAGGCATATTGAGACTTTTAAAAACTTTATTTTTTTCCACACATTTTTGGAAAATGCAGAAAGAAAATTAATTATTTTTTTACATAAAGTTGACAATTATTAAGATATTTCAAACACAGCTGTCACGGTTATGCAGTAATCTTCCCCTGTTTGCTTCCCTCTCCTCCATGTGTTCAGACTAAGAGGCCAGCCACTCTCACCTGGTGGTTTTTATAACCTCTCCGCTAAGCATGGCTCCACCCCAGGCCCTATCAGGGGAACCTATATTAACCTGTGCACTGCAAGCCAGTGGTGCTGATCAACCATTATGTATCCATGGTGTGTTCGGCTTCCTGGTTCCTGCTTGCAGTGTGCTTTATGTTTGTCTCCATTACCGACCTTGGCGTGTTCTTAACGATTCCTGTCTGCTTGTGACCTTAAGCACCTTTAGGGACTTGAAGTGTGTTAAGTCCCATCACACAGAGCTTCCCATATTTTCTTCCAGAAGCACTATAGGACTTGTAAGTGAGTTGTTAGGGGCCATCACACCGAGATTCATATAATTTATTGTTCGAGCGCCCAGAATGCACCTATAGGACTTGGAAGTGTGTTAGTCCCATCACACAGAGTTACCTATATTTTCTCTCCCAGAAGCACCCATAGGGACTTGAAGTGTGTAGAGTCCTCATCACCACAGAGTTCATATATTTTCTTCCCAGAAGCACCCTATAGGACTTGAAGTGTGTTTAGTACCCATCACACAGAGTTCCTATATTTTCTTCCAGAAGCACCTATAGGACTTGAAGTGTGTTAGTCCCATCACACAGAGCACCTATATTTTCTCCCCCAGAAGCACCCATAGACTTGAAGTGTGTTAGTGGCCATCACACAGAGCTTCCTATATTTTCTTCCCAGAAGCACCCTATAGACTTGAAGTGTTGTTAGTCCCATCACACAGAGCTCCTATATTTCTTCCCAGAAGCACCTATAGGACTTGAAGTGTGTTAGTGGCATCACACAGAGCTCCTACTATTTTCTTCCAGAAGCACCTCATAGGACTTGGAAGTGTGTTAGTGGCCATCACACAGAGCTCCTATATTTTCTTCCAGAAGCACCCATAGGACTACTAGTGTGTTAGTGGCATCACACAGAGCTCCTATATTATTCTTCCCAGAAGCACCCATGAGGACTTCTAAGTGTGTTAGTGGCATCACACAGAGCTCCTATATTTTTTGTCTTCCCATATTTTCTTATTTTTTTTGAAGCACCCATAGGACTTCTAGTGTGTTAGTGGCATCACACAGAGCTCCTATATTTTCCTTTCTCCAGAAGCACCCACATAGGACTTCTAGTGTGTTAGTGCATCACACAGAGCTCCTATATTTTCTTCCCATGAAGCACCCACAGGACTTCTAGTGTGTTAGTGCATCACACAGAGCTCCTATATTTTCTTCCCAGAAGCACCCATAGGACTTCTAGTGTGTTAGAGCCGAACACCCCCGGGTTCGGTTCGAACCAGAACCTTCGAACGGACCGAAAGTTCGCGCGAATTTTCGAACCCTATACGTTATAATGGACGCGAACGTTCGAAATCAAAAGTGCTAATTACAACGGCCAATATGCATGTTAATGTCATAAAACAGGTTTGGGGACCCGGGTCCTGCCCCAGGGGACATATATCAATGCAAAAAGAACTTTTAAAAACTAACGTTTTTTCGGGAGCAGTCATTTTAATGATGCATAAAGTGAAAAAAAAAAAGTGAAATTTTCCTTTAAATATGGTACCTGGGGGGTGTCTAAAGTATGCCTGTGAAGTGGCATGTGTTTCCCGTGTTTAGAACTGTCCTTGCACAAAATGACATTTGTAAAGGAAAAAAAGAAGCCATTTAAAACCACTTGCGGCTTTAGGTTTGTTCTTAAGTAGAATCTGAACAGGTACATTATGAAGTGTAGCTCCATCCCAAAAAAATCTATTTTTAAGCTTTTTGGAGAACATAGGGAGGGGTTATCACCCCTGTAACATTTGCTGTCTTTGCACATCTGTTCAGAACATGTCACCTCACTTTCCGTCCCAATGACAAATGTTTTTGGAAAAAGTGGGGTTTTAATTGAAACAAGGATTGGTGATAAAGTATCAGTAGAGAGGAGATACCTTTTTCCCAAATTAAATCTAACAGGATAGAATTTCCCTTCCTAGGGGTAGATTTCCTCTCACTTCCTGTTTTCTCTTTCCATTTGCAAGTAGGAGTCGTTTGTAAGTTGGATGTTTGAAAGTAGGGGCCTGGCGTATATACTCTGCAGAAATTTGCCCTATTAGATGTTGGTGTAGCCACAAGACTGGTGGGCACAGGAATGGGCCCTGCTGTGAGTTAATAGATCAAGATTTGTAATTGCATGCACCTGTTGAACAGGGCAGAAAAATTGGGGGTGGTGGTGGTGGGGGACGGTGTTGCCACAAGACTGTAAGCTCTCACAGTTACTCTTGGTGGGCGCTGGAATGGGCCCTGCTGTGAGGTATTAGATCAAGATTTGTAATTGCAAGCACCTGATGAACAGGGCAGAAAAATTGGGCCTTTGGCGGTGGTGGTGGAGGGTGTTGCCACAAGACTGTAGGCCCTCATAGTTACTCTTGGTGGGCGCAGGAATGGGCCCTGCTGTGAAATATTAGATCAAGATTTGTAATTACAAGCCCCTGATAAACAGGGGCTGAAAAAGTGTGCCTTAGGCACTGGTGGTGGTGCCACAACACTGCAACCCATCACAGATACTGTACTTGGAGCACAGCAGTCACACGTGTGGCGAAGCATTTTTTTAATAAAAATTTGTAATTACCCGCCCCTGTTAAACAGGGGCTGAAAAATTGTGCCTTAGGCACTGGTGCTGGTGCCACAACACTGCAACCCCTCACAGAGACTGTACTTGGAGCACAGCAGTCACACGTGTTGCGAAGCATTTTTTTAAAAAATTGTAAGTACACCCCCTGTTAAACAGGGGCTGAAAAATTGTGCCTTAGGCACTGGCTGGTGCCACAACACTGCAACCCGGCCCTCACAGATACTGTACTTGGAGCACAGCAGTCACACGTGTTGCGAAGCATTTTTTTTTTAAAAAATTGTAAGTACACGCCCCTGTTAAACAGGGGCTGAAAAATTGTGCCTTAGGCACTGGTGCTGGTGCCACAACACTGCAACCCGGCCCTCACAGATACTGTACTTGGAGCACAGCAGTCACACGTGTTGCGAAGCATTTTTTTTAAAAAATTGTAAGTACACGCCCCTGTTAAACAGGGGCTGAAAAATTGTGCCTTAGGCACTGGTGCTGGTGCCACAACACTGCAACACGGCCCTCACAGATACTGTACTTGGAGCACAGCAGTCACACGTGTTGCGAAGCATTTTTTTTTTTAAAAATTGTAAGTACACGCCCCTGTTAAACAGGGGCTGAAAAATTGTGCCTTAGGCACTGGTGCTGGTGCCACAACACTGCAACCGGCCCTCACAGAGACTGTACTTGGAGCACAGCAGTCACACGTGTTGCGAAGCATTTTTTTTAAAAAATGTAAGTACACGCCCCTGTTAAACAGGGGCTGAAAAATTGTGCCTTAGGCACTGGTGTGGTGGCATGGATCATTGAGGAGGAGGAAGAGGATAGTCAGTGAACATAAGAGGACAGTCACTCAGCATCAGCATAGGCAGTCTTGAAGGGATGTGACATTAAAAATTATTCGGTTATATCCGCCTCAGGTGCCTGGTAGCTGGTGGTGATCCAAGACTGATTCATTTTGATGAATGTCAGTCGATCAACCGAGGCGGTGGACAGGCGCACCCTATGATCAGTCACAAATCCTCCAGCAGCACTGAATGTGCGTTCGGAAAGAACGCTGGAGGCAGGACAGGCCAGTAGCTCAATTGCATACTGTGCAAGCTCTGGCCAGTGATCCATCCTCAGGACCCAGTAAGCCAGAGGATTTTCGGTGGGAAAGGTGTCCAAGTCTGACCTTGCCCCAAGGTATTCCTGCACCATGTATATCAGACGCTGGCGATGGTTGCTGGAACCGATCATACCTTGGGGCTGCGGACTAAAAAATTGTCTGAACGCATCGGTCAGACGTCCACCTTCCCCACCGCTCCTTCTGCCACTGACCGAAGCCTCAGCAACTCGTCGCCCAGGACCAGGAGTTTGTAGCCTCCCAGTTTCTGGGAACGCGTTGCACAGACCTTTCTGCAAGGCCTCCCTGAGATGTCTCATCCTCTGCTCCCTCTGCGACGGCAAGATAAGGTCCGCAACCTTACCCTTGTACCGCGGATCAAGGAGAGTGGCCAGCCAGTAATGGTCCCTCTCCTTGATCCGAAGAACACGAGGATCCTTCCGCAGGCTTTGCAGGATCAGGGAGGCCATGCAGCGTAGGTTAGCTGAGGCATTCGGTCCGGAGTCTTCTGGGTCACTGAGGATGACATGATCGCCAGCCACCTCCTCCCAGCCACGTACAAGTCCACTGGTTTGTTGGGACTGTACATCATCCCTAAAAGACTGCTGCTGCTGATGCTGAGTGCCAGGCTCCACCTCCATGCTCACACAATCCTCCTCCTCCTCCTCCTCCTCCTCCTCATCCTCTTCCTGTGTGATGGGTGGGACAGAAGGAACACTGTCCGGATAAAGGGGGCCTTGAGAGGCAAGGAAGTCCTCCTCTTCCTGCCTCTGTTCTGCCTCAAGTGCCCTGTCCATTATCCCACGCAGCGTATGCTCCAACAGGTGGACAAGAGGGACAGTGTCACTGATGCATGCACTGTCACTGCTCACCATCCTCGTGGCCTCCTCAAATGGTGAGAGGACAGTGCATGCATCCCTGATCATGCTCCACTGACGTGGGGAAAAAAAACCAAGCTCCCCTGACCCTGTCCTGGTGCCGTAGTCGCAAAGGTACTCATTGATGGCCCTCTGCTGCGTGTGCAGTCGCTGCAGCATGGCCAACGTTGAGTTCCACCTGGTGGGCATGTCACATATTAGGCGGTTCTTGGGCAGGTTCAGCTCCTTTTGCAGCTCAGTCAGCCGAGCACTGGCATTATAAGATCGGCGGAAATGCACACAGACTTTCCTGGCCTGCCTCAGGACATCCTGTAAGCCTGGGAACCTGCCCAAGAACCGCTGCACCACCAGGTTGAGGACGTGAGCCATGCAGGGCACATGGGTGAGCTGCCCCTGTCGCAGGGCGGAGAGGAGGTTGGTGCCATTGTCAGAAACGACCATTCCTGGCTTAAGCTGACGTGGCGTCAACCACCTCTCGGCCTGCCCCTGCAGAGCTGCCAGAACCTCTGGCCCAGTGTGGCTCCTGTCCCCCAAACACACCAGCGCAAGCACGGCATGGCATCTTTTTGCCTGCGTACTTGCGTAGCCCCTTGTACGCCTACGGAGCACCGCTGGTTCCAAGGACAGAGCACTGGAGGAAGAAGAAGAGGAGGGGGTGGAGGAGAGAGGTGTGTCACAACCAGTAGCAGTAGTAGCGTTTTGGAGGCGTGGTGGCGGAACAACCTCCAACACTACTGCACCTTGTCCTGCATCCCTCCCAGCTGCCAATAGAGTGACCCAATGGGCCGTGAAAGAAAGGTACCGTCCCTGTCCATGCCTGCTGGACCATGAGTCAGCGGTAATATGCACCTTACCGCTGACCGCCCTGTCCAGCGAGGCATGGACATTGCCCTCCACATGCCGGTAGAGAGACGGAATCGCCTTCCGCGAGAAAAAGTGGCGTTTGGGAACCTGCCACTGAGGAACCGCACATTGAACAAACTCACGGAAGGGGGCCGAGTCTACCAACTGAAAAGGCAGCAGTTGAAGTGCTAGCAATTTAGCCAGGCTAGCATTCAACCGCTGGGCATGTGGATGGCTGGGAGTGTACTTCTTTCTACGGTCCAGCAGCTGGGGCAGGGAAATTTGCCTGCTGCAATCGGACGTCGGTGTACTGCAAGTACTTGGTTGTGACACACCTAATTCTACACCTTCAGTCCTCTCAGAGCAGCTTTCAGAGAGGACTGAAGGTGTAGTGGGGATGGAGATCCCAGCTGAGGAGGAGCAAGGAGAGGTCCGCTTAGTTCTTTGGTGTGGGTCTTTTATGTGTGCCTGCCAACGAGCTGCATGGCAGGTCGCCATATGTCTGGTCATGCTTGTGGTGCCCAAGCGGCTGATGTTTTGGCCACGCGAGATACGCTTGAGACAAATATTGCAAATAGCAGTGGTGCGATCTGCTGCACTCGTCTCAAAAAAGGCCCACACCAAAGAACTTTTCTGATAACGTGCAGAGGCAGCGCCCTGCACAGGCGGAGCTCTGCGGTGTTGTACAGTTGCTGTGCTGGCCTCTACCTGGCCTCCAGGGGGCATCCTGCCTCGTTGGACATGTGACGCCGCATCCTCCTCCTCCTCGTCCTCCTCCTCATCCTCTCTCCCTTGAGGCACCCACGTGGAGTCAGTGACCTCATCATCCCCTCCCTCTTCACCACTAGAGCAAACCTGGCAGTAAGCTGCAGCTGGTGGAACAGTACTGCCAGATTCCTCAAGCTGGGTATCGTCATCCGAGCCTTCGAATCGTTGGGCATCCTCCTGGAGCATGTACCCAACACTGTGCTCAAAGAGTTCGGGGGACTCCTCAGGAGGACATGGTGGGTCTAGGGAAGGGGTGGCTGATGATGCTCTGTCAGTACCCTGAGCCTGGGTGAGAGAGGATGAGGAGGATGAGGAGGGCTTGGTCATCCATTCTACCAAGCCTTCAGCATGATGCGGCTCCACATGTCCAGCTGCCGAAAACAAAGACGCGCGTGTCCCATGGCCACGTGCTGATGACGATGCACGACCACGTCCACGTCCACGGCCACGTCCACCAGAAACAGAGCCTGCCTGCCCTGTGTTCTTGGCTCTGCACGCTCTGCCTCCCCTTGGCGGTCTTCCAGCCATTGTAGTCGGTAGTCCTGTGGGTGCTGCTGAGAAGAAAATATAGGAGCTCTGTGTGATGCCACTAACACACTAGAAGTCCTATGGGTGCTTCTGCAAAGAAAATAGAGGAGCTCTGTGTGATGCCACTAACACACTAGAAGTCCTGTGGGTGCTGCTGAGAAGAAAAATATAGGAGCTCTGTGTGATGCCACTAACACACTAGAAGTCCTGTGGGTGCTTCTGCAAAGAAAATAGAGGAGCTCTGTGTGATGCCACTAACACACTAGAAGTCCTGTGGGTGCTTCTGCAAAGAAAATATGGAGCTCTGTGTGATGCCACTAACACACTAGAAGTCCTGTGGGTGCTTCTGCAAAGAAAATAGAGGCTCTGTGTGATGCCACTAACACACTAGAAGTCCTGTGGTGCTTCTGCAAAGAAAATAGAGGAGCTCTGTGTGATGCCACTAACACACTAGAAGTCCTGTGGGTGCTTCTGCAAAGAAAATAGAGGAGCTCTGTGTGATGCCACTAACACACTAGAAGTCCTATGGGTGCTTCTGCAAAGAAAATAGAGGAGCTCTGTGTGATGCCACTAACACACTAGAAGTCCTGTGGGTGCTTCTGCAAAAAAATATAGGAGCTCTGTGTGATGCCACTAACACACTAGAAGTCCTATGGGTGCTTCTGCAAAGAAAATAGAGGAGCTCTGTGTGATGCCACTAACACACTAGAAGTCCTGTGGGTGCTTCTGCAAAGAAAATAGAGGAGCTCTGTGTGATGCCACTAACACACTAGAAGTCCTGTGGGTGCTTCTGCAAAGAAAATATAGGAGCTCTGTGTGATGCCACTAACACACTAGAAGTCCTATGGGTGCTTCTGCAAAGAAAATATAGGAGCTCTGTGTGATGCCACTAACACACTAGAAGTCCTATGGGTGCTTCTGCAAAGAAAATAGAGGAGCTCTGTGTGATGCCACTAACACACTAGAAGTCCTGTGGGTGCTTCTGCAAAGAAAATAGAGGAGCTCTGTGTGATGCCACTAACACACTAGAAGTCCTATGGGTGCTTCTGCAAAAAAATAGAGGAGCTCTGTGTGATGCCACTAACACACTAGAAGTCCTGTGGGTGCTTCTGGAAGAAAATATAGCTCTGTGTGATGCCCCTAACACACTAAAGTCCTATGGGTGCTTCTGCATAGGAGCTCTGTGTGATGCCACTACCACACTAGAAGTCCTATGGGTCCTTCTGCAAAGAAAATATAGGAGCTCTGTGTGATGCAACTAACACACTAGAAGTCCTATAGGTGCTTCTGGGAAGAAAATATAGGAGCTCTCTGTGTGATGCCACTAACACACTAGAAGTCCTATGGGTGCTTCTGGGAAAGAAAATATAGGAGCTCTGTGTGTGATGGGACTAACACACTTCAAGTCCTATAGGTGCTTCTGGGAAAGAAAATATAGCTCTGTGTGTGTGATGGGACTAACACACTTCAAGTCCTATAGGTGCTTCTGGGAACAAAATATAGGAGCTCTGTGTGATGGGACTAACACACTTCAAGTCCTATAGGTGCTTCTGGGAAGAAAATATAGCTCTGTGTGATGGGACTAACACACTTCAAGTCCTATAGGTGCTTCTGGGAAGAAAATATAGCTCTGTGTGTGATGGGACTAACACACTTCAAGTCCTATAGGTGCTTCTGGGAACAAAATATATGCTCTGTGTGTGTGATGGGACTAACACACTTCAAGTCCTATAGGTGCTTCTGGGAACAAAAATAGCTCTGTGTGTGTGATGGGACTAACACACTTCAAGTCCTATAGGTGCTTCTGGGAACAAAATATAGCTCTCTGTGTGTGTGATGGGACTAACACACTTCAAGTCCTATAGGTGCTTCTGGGAAGAAAATATATCTCTGTGTGTGATGGGACTAACACACTTCAAGTCCTATAGGTGCTTCTGGGAACAAAATATAGGATCTCTGTGTGTGTGATGGGACTAACACACTTCAAGTCCTATAGGTGCTTCTGGGAAACAAACACTTCAAGTCCTATAGGTGCTTCTGTGTGTGTGTGTGGGGACTAACACCCTTCAAGTCCTATAGGTGCTTCTGGGAACAAAATATAGCTCTGTGTGTGATGGGACTAACACACTTCAAGTCCTATAGGTGCTTCTGGGAAAAAAATAAAGCTCTGTGTGTGTGATGGGACTAACACACTTCAAGTCCTATAGGTGCTTCTGGGAACAGAAAATATGAGCTCTGTGTGTGTGTGATGGGACTAACACACTTCAAGTCCTATAGGTGCTTCTGGGAACAAAATATAGCTCTGTGTGTGTATGGGACTAACACACTTCAAGTCCTATAGGTGCTTCTGGGAACAAAAATATAGCTCTGTGTGTGTGATGGGACTAACACACTTCAAGTCCTATAGGTGCTTCTGGGAACAAAATATAGCTCTCTGTGTGTGTGATGGGACTAACACACTTCAAGTCCTATAGTTGCTTCTGGGAACAAAATATAGGCTCTTTGTGTGATGGGACTAACACACTTCAAGTCCTATAGGTGCTTCTGGGAACAAAATATATCTCTGTGTGTGTGATGGGACTAACACACTTCAAGTCCTATAGGTGCTTCTGGGAACAAAATATAGCTCTGTGTGTGTGATGGGACTAACACACTTCAAGTCCTATAGGTGCTTCTGGGAACAAAATATAGCTCTGTGTGTGTGATGGGACTAACACACTTCAAGTCCTATAGGTCTTCTGGGAACAAAATATAGCTCTGTGTGTGATGGGACTAACACACTTCAAGTCCTATAGGTGCTTCTGGGAACAAAATATAGCTCTGTGTGTGATGGGACTAACACACTTCAAGTCCTATAGGTGCTTCTGGGAACAAAATATAGCTCTGTGTGTGTGATGGGACTAACACACTTCAAGTCCTATAGGTGCTTCTGGGAAAAAATATAGCTCTGTGTGTGTGATGGGACTAACACACTTCAAGTCCTATAGGTGCTTCTGGGAACAAAATATATAGCTCTGTGTGTGTATGGGACTAACACACTTCAAGTCCTATAGGTGCTTCTGGGAACAAAATATAGCTCTGTGTGTGATGGGACTAACACACTTCAAGTCCTATAGGTGCTTCTGGGAACAAAATATAGCTCTGTGTGTGTGATGGGACTAACACACTTCAAGTCCTATAGGTGCTTCTGGGAACAAAATATAGCTCTGTGTGTGTGATGGGACTAACACACTTCAAGTCCTATAGGTGCTTCTGGGAACAAAATATAGCTCTGTGTGTGTGATGGGACTAACACACTTCAAGTCCTATAGGTGCTTCTGGGAACAAAATATAGCTCTGTGTGTGTAATGGGACTAACACACTTCAAGTCCTATAGGTGCTTCTGGGAACGAAAATATATGGGCTCTGTGTGATGGGACTAACACACTTCAAGTCCTATAGGTGCTTCTGGGAACAAAATATAGCTCTGTGTGTGGGATGGGACTAACACACACTTCAAGTCCTATAGGTGCTTCTGGGAACAAAATATAGGATCTGTGTGTGTGTGGGGACTAACACACTTCAAGTCCTATAGGTGCTTCTGGGAACAAAATATAGATCTGTGTGTGTGATGGGACTAACTCACTTCAAGTCCTATAGGTGCTTCTGGGAACAAAATATAGGAGCTCTGTGTGTGTGATGGGACTAACACACTACAAGTCCTATAGGTGCTTCTGGGAACAAAATATTGGAGCTCTGCCTGCCTGGCACGAACACACTACAAGTCCTATAGGTGCTTCTGGGAACAAAATATAGGAGCTCTGCCTGCCTGCCACGAACACACTACAAGTCCTATAGGTGCTTCTGGGAACAAAATATAGGAGCTCTGCCTGCCTGCCACTAACACACTACAAGTCCTATAGGTGCTTCTGGGAACAAAATATAGGAGCTCTGCCTGCCTGCCACGAACACACTACAAGTCCTATAGGTGCTTCTGGGAACAAAATATAGGAGCTCTGCCTGCCTGCCACGAACACACTACATCCTGCCTGTAGCCAATTATGGCTCTTCGAGTTTCCGGGGCTGTGATTGGCCAAGCATGCGGGGTCACAGTGCATGCTTGGCCAATCATCAGCCAGCAATGCACTGCGCCGGCCGCGCCGGCCGCAATGCATTGCGGGGCCGCTCGCATCACACGAACGTGATTGTGTTAGTGGCATCACACAGAGCTCCTATATTTTCTTCCCAGAAGCACCCATAGTACTTCTAGTGTGTTAGTGGCATCACACAGAGCTCCTATATTTTCTTCCCAGAAGCACCCATAGGACTTGTACTGTGTTAGTGGCATCACACAGAGTTCCTATATTTTCTTCCCAGAAGCACCCATAGGACTTCTACTGTGTTAGTGGCATCACACAGAGTTCCTATATTTTCTTCCCAGAAGCACCCATAGGACTTCTACTGTGTTAGTGGCATCACACAGAGTTCCTATATTTTCTTCCCAGAAGCACCCATAGGACTTGTACTGTGTTAGTGGCATCACACAGA
Organism: Lithobates sylvaticus; assembly: GCA_028564925.1. Lineage (NCBI taxonomy): Eukaryota > Metazoa > Chordata > Amphibia > Anura > Ranidae > Lithobates > Lithobates sylvaticus. The sequence continues at coordinate 310,676,898 of CM053028.1, read as the reverse complement.
GTTCCTATATTTTCTTCCCAGAAGCACCCATAGGACTTCTACTGTGTTAGTGGCATCACACAGAGCTCCTATATTTTCTTCCCAGAAGCACCCATAGGACTTCTACTGTGTTAGTGGCATCACACAGAGTTCCTATATTTTCTTCCCAGAAGCACCCATAGGACTTGTACTGTGTTAGTGGCATCACACAGAGTTCCTATATTTTCTTCCCAGAAGCACCCATAGGACTTGTACTGTGTTAGTGGCATCACACAGAGTTCCTATATTTTCTTCCCAGAAGCACCCATAGGACTTCTACTGTGTTAGTGGCATCACACAGAGTTCCTATATTTTCTTCCCAGAAGCACCCATAGGACTTCTACTGTGTTAGTGGCATCACACAGAGTTCCTATATTTTCTTCCCAGAAGCACCCATAGGACTTCTACTGTGTTAGTGGCATCACACAGAGTTCCTATATTTTCTTCCCAGAAGCACCCATAGGACTTCTACTGTGTTAGTGGCATCACACAGAGCTCCTATATTTTCTTCTCAGAAGCACCCATAGGACTTCTACTGTGTTAGTGGCATCAAACAGAGTTCCTATATTTTCTTTCCAGAAGCACCCATAGGACTTCAATTGTGTGTTAGTGGCATCACACAGAGCTCCTATATTTTCTTCTCAGCAGCACCCACAGGACTTCTAGTGTGTTAGTGGCATCACACAGAGCTCCTATATTTTCTTTGCAGAAGCACCCATAGGACTTCTAGTGTGTTAGTGGCATCACACAGAGCTCCTATATTTTCTTCTCAGCAGCACCCACAGGACTTCTAGTGTGTTAGTGGCATCACACAGAGCTCCTATATTTTCTTTGCAGAAGCACCCATAGGACTTCTAGTGTGTTAGTGGCATCACACAGAGCTCCTATATTTTCTTCTCAGAAGCACCCACAGGACTTCTAGTGTGTTAGTGGCATCACACAGAGCTCCTATATTTTCTTTGCAGAAGCACCCATAGGACTTCTAGTGTGTTAGTGGCATCACACAGAGCTCCTATATTTTCTTCTCAGAAGCACCCACAGGACTTCTAGTGTGTTAGTGGCATCACACAGACAGAGCTCCTATATTTTCTTTGCAGAAGCACCCATAGGACTTCTAGTGTGTTAGTGGCATCACACAGAGCTCCTATATTTTCTTCTCAGCAGCACCCACAGGACTTCTAGTGTGTTAGTGGCATCACACAGAGCTCCTATATTTTCTTTGCAGAAGCACCCATAGTACTTCTAGTGTGTTAGTGGCATCACACAGAGCTCCTATATTTTCTTTGCAGAAGCACCCATAGGACTTCTAGTGTGTTAGTGGCATCACACAGAGCTCCTATATTTTCTTCGCAGAAGCACCCATAGGACTTCTAGTGTGTTAGGGCATCACACAGAGCTCCTATACTTTCTTTGCAGAAGCACCCATAGGACTTCTAGTGTGTTAGTGGCATCACACAGAGCTCCTATATTTTCTTCTCAGCAGCACCCACAGGAATTCTAGTGTGTTAGTGGCATCACACAGAGCTCCTATAATTTCTTTCCAGAAGCACCCATAGGACTTCTAGTGTGTTAGTGGCATCACACAGAGCTCCTACATTTTCTTTGCAGAAGCACCCATAGGACTTCTAGTGTGTTAGTGGCATCACACAGAGCTCCTATATTTTCTTCCCAGAAGCACCCATAGGACTTCTACTGTGTTAGTGGCAGCAAACAGAGTTCCTATATTTTCTTCCCAGAAGCACCCATAGGACTTCAATTGTGTGTTAGTGGCATCACACAGAGCTCCTATATTTTCTTCTCAGCAGCACCCACAGGAATTCTAGTGTGTTAGTGGCATCACACAGAGCTCCTATACTTTCTTTGCAGAAGCACCCATAGGACTTCTAGTGTGTTAGTGGCATCACACAGAGCTCCTACATTTTCTTTGCAGAAGCACCCAAAGGACTTCTAGTGTGTTAGTGGCATCACACAGAGCTCCTATATTTTCTTCCCAGAAGCACCCATAGGACTTCTACTGTGTTAGTGGCATCAAACAGAGCTCCTATATTTTCTTGCCAGAAGCACCCATAGGACTTCTAGTGTGTTAGTGGCATCACACAGAGCTCCTATATTTTCTTCTCAGCAGCACCCACAGGACTTCTAGTGTGTTAGTGGCATCACACAGAGCTCCTATATTTTCTTTGCAGAAGCACCCATAGTACTTCTAGTGTGTTAGTGGCATCACACAGAGCTCCTATATTTTCTTCTCTGAAGCACCCACAGGACTTCTAGTGTGTTAGTGGCATCACACAGAGCTCCTATATTTTCTTTGCAGAAGCACCCATAGGACTTCTAGTGTGTTAGTGGCATCACACAGAGCTCCTATATTTTCTTCTCAGCAGCACCCACAGGACTTCTAGTGTGTTAGTGGCATCACACAGAGCTCCTATATTTTCTTTGCAGAAGCACCCATAGGACTTCTAGTGTGTTAGTGGCATCACACAGAGCTCCTATATTTTCTTCTCAGCAGCACCCACAGGACTTCTAGTGTGTTAGTCATCACACAGAGCTCCTATATGCACCCATAGGACTTCTAGTGTGTTAGTGGCATCACACAGAGCTCCTATATTTTCTTCTCAGCAGACTTCTAGTGTGTTAGTGGCATCACACAGACCTCCTATATTTTCTTTGCAGAAGCACATAGGACTTCTAGTGTGTTAGTGGCATCACACAGAGCTCCTATATTTTCTTCTCAGCAGCACCCACAGGACTTCTAGTGTGTTAGTGGCATCACACAGAGCTCCTATATTTTCTTTGCAGAAGCACCCATAGGACTTCTAGTGTGTTAGTGGCATCACACAGAGCTCCTATATTTTCTTTGCAGAAGCACCCATAGGACTTCTAGTGTGTTAGTGGCATCTTACAGAGCTCCTATATTTTCTTCTCAGCAGCACCCACAGGACTTCTAGTGTGTTAGTGGCATCACACAGAGCTCCTATATTTTCTTTGCAGAAGCACCCATAGGGCTTCTAGTGTGTTAGTGGCATCACACAGAGCTCCTATATTTTCTTCTCAGCAGCACCCATAGGACTTCTACTGTGTTAGTGGCAGCAAACAGAGTTCCTATATTTTCTTCCCAGAAGCACCCATAGGACTTCAATTGTGTGTTAGTGGCATCACACAGAGCTCCTATATTTTCTTCTCAGCAGCACCCACAGGAATTCTAGTGTGTTAGTGGCATCACACAGAGCTCCTATACTTTCTTTGCAGAAGCACCCATAGGACTTCTAGTGTGTTAGTGGCATCACACAGAGCTCCTACATTTTCTTTGCAGAAGCACCCATAGGACTTCTAGTGTGTTAGTGGCATCACACAGAGCTCCTATATTTTCTTCCAGAAGCACCCATAGGACTTCTACTGTGTTAGTGGCAGCAAACAGAGTTCCTATATTTTCTTCCCAGAAGCACCCATAGGACTTCAATTGTGTGTTAGTGGCATCACACAGAGCTCCTATATTTTCTTCTCAGCAGCACCCACAGGACTTCTAGTGTGTTAGTGGCATCACACAGAGCTCCTATATTTTCTTTGCAGAAGCACCCATAGGACTTCTAGTGTGTTAGTGGCATCACACAGAGCTCCTATATTTTCTTCTCAGCAGCACCCACAGTACTTCTAGTGTGTTAGTGGCATCACACAGAGCTCCTATATTTTCTTTGCAGAAGCACCCATAGGACTTCTAGTGTGTTAGTGGCATCACACAGAGCTCCTATATTTTCTTCTCAGCAGCACCCACAGGACTTCTAGTGTGTTAGTGGCATCACACAGAGCTCCTATATTTTCTTTGCAGAAGCACCCATAGTACTTCTAGTGTGTTAGTGGCATCACACAGAGCTCCTATATTTTCTTCTCAGCAGCACCCACAGGACTTCTAGTGTGTTAGTGGCATCACACAGAGCTCCTATATTTTCTTCTCAGCAGCACCCACAACGATTCGAAGGCTCGGATGATGATACCCAGCTTGAGGAAGTCAGTAGTGTGCGCGCAGAGAGAGGGGATGCTGAAGGACAGCAATCTGGCAGTACTGTTCCACCAGCTGCAGCTTACTGCCAGGTTTGCTCTAGTGGTGAAGAGGGAGGGGATGATGAGGTCACTGACTCCACGTGGGTGCCTGAAGGGAGAGAGGATGAGGAGGAGTACGAGGAGGAGGAGGATGCGGCGTCACATGTCCAACGAGGCAGGATGCCCCCTGGAGGCCAGCTAGAGGCCAGCACAGCAACTGTACAACACCGCAGAGCTCCGCCTGTGCAGGGCGCTGCCTCTGCACGTTATCAGAAAAGTTCTTTGGTGTGGGCCTTTTTTGAGACGAGTGCATCAGATCTCACCACTGCTATTTGCAATATTTGTCTCAAGCGTATCTCGCGTGGCCAAAACATCAGCCGCTTGGGCACCACAAGCATGAGCAGACATATGTCGACCTGCCATGCAGCTCGTTGGCAAGCACACATAAAATACCCACACCAAAGAACTAAGCGGACCTCTCCTTGCTCCTCATCAGCTGGGATCTCCATCCCCACTACATCTTCAGTCCTCTCTGAAAGCTGCTCTGAGAGGACTGAAGGTGTAGAATTAGGTGTGTCACAACCAAGTACTTGCAGTACACCGACGTCTGATTCTACCAGGCAAATTTCCCTGCCCCAGCTGCTGGACCGTCGAAAGAAGTACACTCACAGCCATCCACATGCCCAGCGGTTGAATGCTAGCTTGGCTAAATTGCTAGCACTTCAACTGCTGCCTTTTCAGTTGGTAGACTCGGCCCCCTTCCGTGAGTTTGTTCAATGTGCGGTTCCTCAGTGGCAGGTTCCCAAACGCCACTTTTTCTCACGGAAGGCGATTCCGTCTCTCTACCGGCATGTGGAAGGCAATGTCCATGCCTCGCTGGACAGGGCGGTCAGTGGTAAGGTGCATATTACCGCTGACTCATGGTCCAGCAGGCATGGACAGGGACGTTACCTTTCTTTCACTGCCCATTGGGTCACTCTATTGGCAGCTGGGAGGGATGCAGGACAAGGTGCAGTAGTGTTGGAGGTTGTTTCGCCACCATGCCTCCAAAATGCTACTACTGCCACAGGACTTCTAGTGTGTTAGTGGCATCACACAGAGCTCCTATATTTTCTTTGCAGAAGCACCCATAGGACTTCTAGTGTGTTAGTGGCATCACACAGAGCTCCTATATTTTCTTCTCAGCAGCACCCACAGGACTTCTAGTGTGTTAGTGGCATCACACAGAGCTCCTATATTTTCTTTGCAGAAGCACCCATAGGACTTCTAGTGTGTTAGTGGCATCACACAGAGCTCCTATATTTTCTTTGCAGAAGCACCCATAGGACTTCTAGTGTGTTAGTGGCATCACACAGAGCTCCTATATTTTCTTCTTCTCAGCAGCACCCACAGGACTTCTAGTGTGTTAGTGGCATCACACAGAGCTCCTATATTTTCTTTGCAGAAGCACCCATAGGACTTCTAGTGTGTTAGTGGCATCACACAGAGCTCCTATATTTTCTTCTCAGCAGCACCCACAGGACTTCTAGTGTGTTAGTGGCATCACACAGACCTCCTATATTTTCTTTGCAGAAGCACCCATAGGACTTCTAGTGTGTTAGTGGCATCACACAGAGCTCCTATATTTTCTTCTCAGCAGCACCCACAGGACTTCTAGTGTGTTAGTGGCATCACACAGAGCTCCTATATTTTCTTTGCAGAAGCACCCATAGGACTTCTAGTGTGTTAGTGGCATCACACAGAGCTCCTATATTTTCTTTGCAGAAGCACCCATAGGACTTCTAGTGTGTTAGTGGCATCTTACAGAGCTCCTATATTTTCTTCTCAGCAGCACCCACAGGACTTCTAGTGTGTTAGTGGCATCACACAGAGCTCCTATATTTTCTTTGCAGAAGCACCCATAGGGCTTCTAGTGTGTTAGTGGCATCACACAGAGCTCCTATATTTTCTTCTCAGCAGCACCCACAGGACTTCTAGTGTGTTAGTGGCATCACACAGAGCTCCTATATTTTCTTTGCAGAAGCACCCATAGGACTTCTAGTGTGTTAGTGGCATCACACAGAGCTCCTATATTTTCTTCTCAGCAGCACCCACAGGAATTCTAGTGTGTTAGTGGCATCACACAGAGCTCCTATACTTTCTTTGCAGAAGCACCCATAGGACTTCTAGTGTGTTAGTGGCATCACACAGATCTCCTATATTTTCTTTGCAGAAGCACCCATAGGACTTCTAGTGTGTTAGTGGCATCACACAGAGCTCCTATATTTTCTTCTCAGCAGCACCCACAGGACTTCTAGTGTGTTAGTGGCATCACACAGAGCTCCTATATTTTCTTCTCAGCAGCACCCACAACGATTCGAAGGCTCGGATGATGATACCCAGCTTGAGGAAGTCAGTAGTGTGCGCGCAGAGAGAGGGGATGCTGAAGGACAGCAATCTGGCAGTACTGTTCCACCAGCTGCAGCTTACTGCCAGGTTTGCTCTAGTGGTGAAGAGGGAGGGGATGATGAGGTCACTGACTCCACGTGGGTGCCTGAAGGGAGAGAGGATGAGGAGGAGTACGAGGAGGAGGAGGATGCGGCGTCACATGTCCAACGAGGCAGGATGCCCCCTGGAGGCCAGCTAGAGGCCAGCACAGCAACTGTACAACACCGCAGAGCTCCGCCTGTGCAGGGCGCTGCCTCTGCACGTTATCAGAAAAGTTCTTTGGTGTGGGCCTTTTTTGAGACGAGTGCATCAGATCTCACCACTGCTATTTGCAATATTTGTCTCAAGCGTATCTCGCGTGGCCAAAACATCAGCCGCTTGGGCACCACAAGCATGAGCAGACATATGTCGACCTGCCATGCAGCTCGTTGGCAAGCACACATAAAATACCCACACCAAAGAACTAAGCGGACCTCTCCTTGCTCCTCATCAGCTGGGATCTCCATCCCCACTACATCTTCAGTCCTCTCTGAAAGCTGCTCTGAGAGGACTGAAGGTGTAGAATTAGGTGTGTCACAACCAAGTACTTGCAGTACACCGACGTCTGATTCTACCAGGCAAATTTCCCTGCCCCAGCTGCTGGACCGTCGAAAGAAGTACACTCACAGCCATCCACATGCCCAGCGGTTGAATGCTAGCTTGGCTAAATTGCTAGCACTTCAACTGCTGCCTTTTCAGTTGGTAGACTCGGCCCCCTTCCGTGAGTTTGTTCAATGTGCGGTTCCTCAGTGGCAGGTTCCCAAACGCCACTTTTTCTCACGGAAGGCGATTCCGTCTCTCTACCGGCATGTGGAAGGCAATGTCCATGCCTCGCTGGACAGGGCGGTCAGTGGTAAGGTGCATATTACCGCTGACTCATGGTCCAGCAGGCATGGACAGGGACGTTACCTTTCTTTCACTGCCCATTGGGTCACTCTATTGGCAGCTGGGAGGGATGCAGGACAAGGTGCAGTAGTGTTGGAGGTTGTTTCGCCACCATGCCTCCAAAATGCTACTACTGCTACTGGTTGTGACACACCTCTCTCCTCCACCCCCTCCTCTTCTTCTTCCTCCAGTGCTCTGTCCTCGGAACCAGCGGTGCTCCGTAGGCGTACAAGGGGCTACGCAAGTACGCAGGCAAAAAGATGCCATGCCGTGCTTGCGCTGGTGTGTTTGGGGGACAGGAGCCACACTGGGCCAGAGGTTCTGGCAGCTCTCCAGGGGCAGGCCGAGAGGTGGTTGACGCCACGCCAGCTTAAGCCAGGAATGGTCGTTTCTGACAATGGCACCAACCTCCTCTCCGCCCTGCGACAGGGGCAGCTCACCCATGTGCCCTGTATGGCTCACGTCCTCAACCTGGTGGTGCAGCGGTTCTTGGGCAGGTTCCCAGGCTTACAGGATGTCCTGAGGCAGGCCAGGAAAGTCTGTGTGCATTTCCGCCGATCTTATAATGCCAGTGCTCGGCTGACTGAGCTGCAAAAGGAGCTGAACCTGCCCAAGAACCGCCTAATATGTGACATGCCCACCAGGTGGAACTCAACGTTGGCCATGCTGCAGCGACTGCACACGCAGCAGAGGGCCATCAATGAGTACCTTTGCGACTACGGCACCAGGACAGGGTCAGGGGAGCTTGTTTTTTTTTTTTCCCCACGTCAGTGGAGCATGATCAGGGATGCATGCACTGTCCTCTCACCATTTGAGGAGGCCACGAGGATGGTGAGCAGTGACAGTGCATCCCTCAGTGACACTGTACCTCTTGTCCACCTGTTGGAGCATACGCTGCGTGGGATAATGGACAGGGCACTTGAGGCAGAACAGAGGCAGGAAGAGGAGGACTTCCTTGCCTCTCAAGGCCCCCTTTATCCGGACAGTGTTCCTTCTGTCCCACCCATCACACAGGAAGAGGATGAGGATGAGGAGGAGGAGGAGGATTGTGTGAGCATGGAGGTGGAGCCTGGCACTCAGCATCAGCAGCAGCAGCAGCAGTCTTTTAGGGATGATGTACAGTCCCAACAAACCAGTGGACTTGTACGTGGCTGGGAGGAGGTGGCTGGCGATCATGTCATCCTCAGTGACCCAGAAGACTCCGGACCGAATGCCTCAGCAAACCTACGCTGCATGGCCTCCCTGATCCTGAAAAGCCTGCGGAAGGATCCTCGTGTTCTTCGGATCAAGGAGAGGGACCATTACTGGCTGGCCACTCTCCTTGATCCACGGTACAAGGGTAAGGTTGCGGACCTTATCTTGCCGTCGCAGAGGGAGCAGAGGATGAGACATCTCAGGGAGGCCTTGCAGAAAGGTCTGTGCAATGCGTTCCCAGAAACTGGGAGGTTACAAACTCCTGGTCCTGGACGACGAGTTGCTGAGGCTTCGGTCAGTAGCAGAAGGAGCGGTGGGGAAGGTGGACGTCTGACCGATGCGTTCAGACAATTTTTTAGTCCGCAGCCCCAAGGTATGATCGGTTCCAGCAACCATCGCCAGCGTTTGATATACATGGTGCAGGAATACCTTGGGGCAAGGTCAGACTTGGACACCTTTCCCACCGAAAATCCTCTGGCCTACTGGGTCCTGAGGATGGATCACTGGCCAGAGCTTGCACAGTATGCAATTGAGCTACTGGCCTGTCCTGCCTCCAGCGTTCTTTCCGAACGCACATTCAGTGCTGCTGGAGGATTTGTCACCGATCATAGGGTGCACCTGTCCACCGACTCGGTTGATCGACTGACCTTCATCAAAATGAATCAGTCTTGGATCACCACCAGCTACCAGGCACCTGAAGCGGATATAACGGAATAATTTATAATGTCACATCCCTTCAAGACTGCCTATGCTGATGCTGAGTGACTGTCCTCTTATGTTCACTGACTATCCTCTTCCTCCTCCTCAATGATCCATGCCACCACACCAGTGCCTAAGGCACAATTTTTCAGCCCTGTATAACAGGGGCGTGTACTTACAATTTTTAAAAAAAATGCTTCGCAACACGTGTGACTGCTGTGCTCCAAGTACAGTATCTGTGAGGGGTTGCAGTGTTGGGGCACCAGCACCAATGCCTAAGGCACAATTTTTCAGCCCCTGTTTAACAGGGGATGTAATTACAATTTTTTTTTAAAATGCTTCGCAACACGTGTGACTGCTGTGCTCCAAGTACAGTATCTGTGAGGGGTTGCAGTGTTGTGGCCCCAGCACCAGTGCCTAAGGCACAATTTTTCAGCCCCTGTTGGGGCATGTAATTACAATTTTTAGGCAATGCTTTGCAACAGGTCTCATTGCTGTGCTAAGAGTACAGTGTCTGTGAGGGGTTGCAGTGTTGTGGCACCAGCACCAATGCCTAAGGCACAATTTTTCAGCCCCTGTTTAACAGGGGCGTGTAATTACAATTTTTTAAAAAGATGCTTCGCAACAGGTGTGACTGCTGTTCTCCAAGTACAGTATCTGTGAGGGGTTGCAGTGTTGTGGCACCAGTGCCTAAGGCACAATTTTTCAGCCCCTGTTGGGGCGTGTAATTACAATTTTTAGGCACTGCTTTGCAACAGGTCTCATTGCTGTGCTAAGAGCACAGTATGCAATTGAGCTACTGGCCTGTCCTGCCTCCAGCGTTCTTTCCGAACGCACATTCAGTGCTGCTGGAGGATTTGTCACCGATCATAGGGTGCGCCTGTCCACCGACTCGGTTGATCGACTGACCTTCATCAAAATGAATCAGTCTTGGATCACCACCAGCTACCAGGCACCTGAAGCGGATATAACGGAATAATTTATAATGTCACATCCCTTCAAGACTGCCTATGCTGATGCTGAGTGACTGTCCTCTTATGTTCACTGACTATCCTCTTCCTCCTCCTCAATGATCCATGCCACCACACCAGTGCCTAAGGCACAATTTTTCAGCCCCTGTATAACAGGGGCGTGTACTTACAATTTTTAAAAAAAAATGCTTCGCAACACGTGTGACTGCTGTGCTCCAAGTACAGTATCTGTGAGGGGTTGCAGTGTTGTGGCACCAGCACCAATGCCTAAGGCACAATTTTTCAGCCCCTGTTTAACAGGGGCATGTAATTACAATTTTTTAAAAAAATGCTTCGCAACACGTGTGACTGCTGTGCTCCAAGTACAGTATCTGTGAGGGGTTGCAGTATTGTGGCACCAGCACCAATGCCTAAGGCACAATTTTCCAGCCCCTGTTTAACAGGGGATGTAATTACAATTTTTTTTTTAAATGCTTCGCAACACGTGTGACTGCTGTGCTCCAAGTACAGTATCTGTGAGGGGTTGCAGTGTTGTGGCACCAGCACCAGTGCCTAAGGCACAATTTTTCAGCCCCTATTGGGGCGTGTAATTACAATTTTTAGGCAATGCTTTGCAACAGGTCTCATTGCTGTGCTAAGAGTACAGTGTCTGTGAGGGGTTGCAGTGTTGTGGCACCAGCACCAATGCCTAAGGCACAATTTTTCAGCCCCTGTTTAACAGGAGCGTGTAATTACAATTTTTTAAAAAGATGCTTCGCAACAGGTGTGACTGCTGTGCTCCAAGTACAGTATCTGTGAGGGGTTGCAGTGTTGTGGCACCAGTGCCTAAGGCACAATTTTTCAGCCCCTGTTGGGGCGTGTAATTACAATTTTTAGGCACTGCTTTGCAACAGGTCTCATTGCTGTGCTAAGAGTACAGTATCTGTGAGGGGTTGCAGTGTTGTGGCACCAGCACCAATGCCTAAGGCACAATTTTTTTTCAGCCCCTGTTTAACAGGGGCCTGTAATTACAAATCTTGATCTAATAGTTCACAGCAGGGCCCATTCCTGCGCCCACCAAGAGTAACTATGAGGGCCTACAGTCTTGTGGCAACACCGTCCACCACCACCGCCAAAGGCCCAATTTTTCTGCCCTGTTCAACAGGTGCATGCAATTACAAATCTTGATCTAATAACTCACAGCAGGGCCCATTCCTGCGCCCACCAAGAGTAACTGTGAGGGCTTACAGTCTTGTGGCAACACCGTCCACCACCACCCACCACCACCACCACCACCACCAAAGGCCCAATTTTTCTGCCCTGTTCAACGGGTGCATGCAATTACAAATCTTGATCTAATAACTCACAGCAGGGCCCATTCCTGTGCCCACCAAGAGTAACTGTGAGGGCTTACAGTCTTGTGGCAACACCGTCCACCACCACCACCACCATCACCATCACCACCACCAAAGGCCCAATTTTTCTGCCCTGTTCAACAGTGCATGCAATTACAAATCTTGATCTAATAACTCACAGCAGGGCCCATTCCTGCACCCACCAAGAGTAACTGTGAGGGCTTACAGTCTTGTGGCAACACCGTCCACCACCACAGGCCCAATTTTTCTGCCCGGTTCAACAGGTGCATGCAAGTACAAATCTTGATCTATTAACTCACAGCAGGGCCCATTCCTGTGCCCACCAGTCTTGTGGCTACACCAACATCTAATAGGGCAAATTTCTGCAGAGTATATACGGCAGGCCCCTACTTTCAAACATCCAACTTACAAACGACTCCTACTTGCAAACGGAAAGAGAAAACAGGAAGTGAGAGGAAATCTACCCCTAGGAAGGGAAATTCTATCCTGTTAGATTTAATTTGGGAAAAAGGTATCTCCTCTCTACTGATGCTTTATCACCAATCCTTGTTTCAATTCAAACCCCACTTTTCCAAAAACATTTGTCATTGGGACGGAAAGTGAGGTGACATGTTCTGAACAGATGTGCAAAGACAGCAAATGTTACAGGGGTGATAACCCCTCCCTATGTTCTCCAAAAAGCTTAAAAATAGATTTTTTTGGGATGGAGCTACACTTCGTAATGTACCTGTTCAGATTCTACTTAAGAACAAACCTACAGTCCGTGTCTTGTTTGCACCACCTATATACTGCTGTTCAGAGTATATAGGGTTGTAGGTATAGGGTTTTATTTTGGGTGCGGGGTCCCCCTTAATATCCATACAAGACCCAAAGGGGCTGGGGTGGGGGGGGGGGGGTGATGGGGTAGCCATGCCATTTTTCTCAAGGATTTTCAGCCATATGGCGGCCAGGACAAGACATGACATTAAAGCCGCAAGTGGTTTTAAATGGCTTCTTTTTTTCCTTTACAAATGTCATTTTGTGCAAGGACAGTTCTAAACACGGGAAACACATGCCACTTCACAGGCATACTTTAGACACCCCCCAGGTACCATATTTAAAGGAAAATTTCCCTTTTTTTTTTCACTTTATGCATCATTAAAATGACTGCTCCCGAAAAAACGTTAGTTTTTAAAAGTTCTTTTTGCATTGATATATGTCCCCTGGGGCAGGACCCGGTCCCCAAACCTGTTTTATGACATTAACATGCATATTGGCCGTTGTAATTAGCACTTTTGATTTTGAACGTTCGCGTCCATTATAACGTATAGGGTTCGAAAATTCGCGCAAACTTTCGGTCGGTTCGAAGGTTCTGGTGCGAACCGAACCCGGGGGTGTTCGGCTCATCCCTAATGGTGATCATATCCCCCTCAATTGTCTCTTCTCAAGAGAGAATAAATTCAATTCAACCACGCTAACCTTATAGCCAAAGTCCTTCATGCCTCTTTTATCAGTTTGGTTGTCCTTCTCTGCACTTTCTCCAGTTCCCCAATATCATTTTTGTGAACCGGTGACCAAAACTGAATGGCAGATTCACATTGAATTTTATTGTGGGGGCACTCCGCTGGATTTTAATGTAAGGGGACACTCTGCCAGATTCTGATATAAGGGGACACTCCCACTGGATTTTGATGTGAGGCAGCACTCCCACTGGATTCTGATGCAAGGGGGCTCCCCATTGGATTCTGATGTAAAGGTGCACTCCACTGGACTCTGATGTAAGGGGGCACTCTACTAGATTCTGATGTAAGGGGGCGCTCCACTGGATTCTGATGTAAGGGAACACTTTGCCAAGCTTTGCTGTAAGGGTGCACTCAGCCAGATTCTGATGCATGTGGCATCCCTGGCAAGATTATGATGTAAGAGGGTACTCTGCTGTTAGGTGAGACTCTAATGCAAAGGGGCACTCTGATGTAATAAGGTATTCTGCAGACTCTGATGTAAGGTGGTAGCACTCTGGGGACACTGGTCTAAAGAGGAATTCTAATGTATAGGGGGAATGCTGGGGACATGTAAATGTGGCACTCATTCTGCCTGCTGCACTCCATATGTTGTTTTTTTTTTTACTTAATCATGACTCCTATTATACATCCTTTACCCTGCTGACTCTGTGTACACCGCCATACTGACCCCTGTACACTCCCCTGCTGAGCGTCCATCCTCTGCCCTACTGACCCATGTTCTCTGCCCTGCTGTCCCCTGTCCTCCACCCTGCAGCCCCCTGTCCTCTGCCCTGCTGACCCCTATACTCTGCACTACTGACTCCTGACCCACCACACACTACCCTGCTGCCCCCTGTGCACTGCCCTGCTTATCTGCCATCCTTTGCCCCTCTGACATTTTTTTACTTCAACCCCACATGAGACCAGCTAGATCCGGCCCCGATAGTTAAGACTTGGGTAGCCACTACATAACCTTTCCCGTGTGCTCTGGCTTTATAGCATGCCCACTGTTACACCCTGACCACCACGTTGGCCTGTGGATACAGAAGCTACTTGACCATTAACAGCTACATGAGAACAACCTCCGCCTTCCCCTTTAGGTCTCCCAGGCAAGATGGTATCAGATAATTATCTAGTTTTATTAATACCTGTGGCAGCTACTGGGTGGAGGATGTGGTGCTTTGCTGCACTGTGATGCTTTTGTGAGCTAGAATGCCGACTTTTTGAACTTGGGAACTAGTAGTGTGTGTATAGGGGGGGGATCCTGGGAGGGATAAGGGGGTGGAGCATCTGACTAGGTAACATGAAGTGATCTCTTGTATCAAATTTGTATTATTTTCCACTATATCTATATGGATCATGTGTGTTTTAACGTTTGCTTGTAAATGCCTTACAAATCAAAATAAAAATAAAAATTAAGAAGTTAAAAAAAAAGAATGAAGAATAGTTGCATGTAGTGCTGAGAACAAAGGTCATCTTTTGGGTCACCAACAACTCTACCCCATAACAAATTCAAAGATTCTAATAAAAATAAACCTTTGACAATTGCTGATTAATGTAGAATTTACTTCCTGGAATCCATCTGCCCTTAGTTGCAGGCAGGAGGGTGTGCTTAGCTGAGAACACCCCTCCTCCCCTTCTGAAAATTACTAAAAAGTATGACATAATTTGCCTAGGCCTCGAAACCAGGAAGTACCTGAGGAAATGCAAAAAAAAAAGCTTAAACTTAGTAAATATTTTTTACCTCTCCTTAGTAATTGCTATTGTTAGCATCATAAGGATTCAAATAGTCAATGTTAATTGAGAGAGTAAATTCCACTTTAAGAAAGTAAATAATATTTTTTTCTCAAACAGCATAGACAGCATATACAGTGCATATTTATAATTACATGCTCAGCATATACTGTACATACTTCCAGTTACACTCCAAAACACATTCCTCTACTGCTCATGAGTATAGGGCTAAGAATAGATGCATATAGTGGGCAAAAATCCCTACAAAACAAATGATGCATCTAATTTCCTGACCACTTACCACATTTTTGCTAGCCCTAGAGATTAGAGAACTAGGACAGTAGAAATACCCACAAAATTACTCCATTAATGAAAGCAAAAACCCCACATTATATTTTGGAGACGTAGGGGGTTATTTACAAAAGGCAAATCTACTTTGCACTGAAAGTGCACTTGGAAGTGCAGTCGCTGTGAATCTGAGGGGAAGATCTGAAATCAGGGGAAGCTCTGCTGATTTTATCATCCAATCATGTGCAAGCTAAAATGCTGTTTTTTATTTTCCTTGCATGTCCCCCTCGGATCTACAGTGACTGCACTTCCAAGTGCAGTGCACTTGTAGTGCAAAGTGGATTTGCCATTAGTAAATAACCCCCTGAGTGAGTCTTTTGAATGCTTAATTAATTAAAATAATTTCGCTACAAGTTTTTAGAAAATAAATCAAGAAAATATTTTCTTTTTACACAAAGATGTCAATTAAAAAAAATATGGGTATACTTATAATTACACCCCAAAACACATTTTTCCATTTAAGAGTATGCAGATACCACATGTGTGAGACCTTTTCACACCCTAGCCATATAGCATGTTCCAAAATCCAAGAAAATCCAAGAAGCACCTTTAGACTCTCAAGGGTTTACATTATGCATATAATTTCCTGACTACCTATTACATTTGCAGGGGTCCTGGAACATTAGGACAATGGAAACACCCATAAAATTACCACATTTTGGAAATCAAACTCCCCAAAGTATATAAGGCATGGTCTTTTGAAGGTTAAATTTTTTCGCCAAGTTTTTAGAAAATGCGGAAATTAAAATTAAAATGTATTTTTTTACACAATGTTGTAAATTTAATAAGATATTTCCCATAAACAGCAAGGGTATATATTTACAATTACACCCCAAAAGACATTCTGCTACTCCTCTCTAGTATTGGGATAACACATTTGTAAAATTTGACAATGTTTGGACAGATTATGTACATAATATTGTAGCTTGTGCATCACAAAAATTAACCAATATTGTATCAAAAACATTGTACTGTACAGGCATACCCCGCTTTTAAGTACACAATGGGGTTTATTTACTAAAGCTGGAAAGTGAAAAATCTGGTTCACTTCTGCATAGAATGCAATGAGCTTCTAACCCCAGATTGTTCAATTAAGGTTTGGTAATAAAACCTGGAAGCTGATTGGTTTCTATGCAGGAGTGAGCCTGATTTTGCACTTTACAGCTTTAGTAAATAAACCCCATCGTGTACTTAAAAGTGGGGTGTGCCTGTAATGCTCACCTGTATGAGTGGTCAGAGAATTTAACTTAGTGTAGCTTCACATATAGCAGTCCCTGTTCCTAAAAGTCAAGCAGGTCTAGCCTACTGGTTCATTGCTGCCCCCTGGGAATTATACACAATTCTAAGTTTACTGGCCAGGAAGTACAGGAGACTGAACATAAAGGGTTAACAAAAGATCATCTGTGGTTCCCAGACTGATAATGTTTGGATAAGATGTCTGGGACTGGTGTTTTCCAGAAACATAACCAGTGGGTGAATTCAGGAGGCATGCAGCGACATTGTTAGCAAACAGGCAAAGTTTTGGTCCAGGTGGCAGACAGAAACTTGGTTGATAAACAGGCCAGGGAAAGTTCAGTTGGCAGGCAGAAATGTGGTTAATATGCAGGCAAATGACCAGTCCAGGTGGCAGACAAAAATGTGTTTGATAAACAGGCCAGGGTCAGTTACATAGTTACATAGTTAGCTAGGCCGAAAAAAGACACAAGTCCATTCAGTTCAACCATAAAAAAAAAGAAATAATAAATAAAAATAAAAAATATCGTACAATCCAATATACCCAATTCTATACCCACAGTTGATCCAGAGGAAGGCAAAAAATAACCAGAAGAGCATGCTCCAATCTGCTACAGCAGGGGAAAAAAATCCCTTCCTGATCCCCCTAGAGGCAATCGGATTTTCCCTGGATCAACTTTACCTATAAATGTTAGTACCCAGTTATATTATGTACATGTAAGAAAGTATCCAGGCCCTTCTTAAAGCAATCTACTGAGTTAACCAGAACCACCTCTGGAGGGAGTCTATTCCACATTTTCACAGCTCTTACTGTGAAGAAACCTTTCCGTATTTGGAGATGAAATCTCTTTTCCTCTAGATGTAAAGAGTGCCCCCTTGTCCTCTGTGTTGACCGTAAAGTGAATAACTCAACACCAAGTTCACTATATGGACCCCTTATATATTTGTACATGTTGATCATATACCCCCTTATTCTCCTCTTCTCAAGAGTGAATAAATTCAGTTCCTCTAATCTTTCCTCATAGCTGAGCTCCTCCATGCCTCTTATCAGTTTGGTGGCCCTTCTCTGCACTTTCTCCAGTTCCCTGATATCCTTTTTGAGAACTGGTGCCCAAAACGGAACTGCATATTCCAGATGAGGTCTTACTAATGATTTGAACAGGGGCAAAATGATATCTCTCTCTCTGGAGTCCATACCTCTCTTAATACAAGAAAGGACTTTGCTTGCTTTGGAAACTGCAGCTTGACATTGCATGCTATTATTGAGTTTATGATCTACCAAAACCCCCAGATCCTTCTCCACTATGGATTCCCCCAGTTGTACTCCCCCTAGTATGTATGATGCATGCATATTCTTAGCCCCCCAAGTGCATAACTTTACATTTATCAACATTAAACCTCATCTGCCACATAGTCGCCCAATTAGACAGAGCATTGATGTCGGCTTGTAAATTGGAGACCTCCTGTAAGGACGTTATTCCACTGCATAGCTTGGTGTCATCTGCAAAGACAGAAATTTTACTTTTGATCCCAGACCCAATATCATTTATAAAGATATTAAAAAGTAAGGGTCCCAGCACTGAACCTTGGGGTACACCACTGATAACCTTAGACCATTCAGAGTAAGAAACATTAACCACTACTCTCTGAATTCTGTCATTTAGCCTGTTTTCCATCCATTTACAAACTGATATTTCCAAGCCTGTAGAACTTACTTTACACATGAGCCGTGTGTGGGGTACTGTATCGAACGCTTTTGCAAAATCAAAGTATACCACGTCCACAGCCACGCCTCTGTCCAAGGTTTTACTTACCTCTTCATAAAAAGAAATCAGGTTTGTCTGACAACTTCTGTCTTTCATGAACCCATGCTGTCTGTTGCTTAAAATGTTTTTTTCCTGCAAGAACTCGTCTATGTGGTCTTTTATTAAACACTCCAGTATCTTCCCGACTATAGAAGTTAAACTAACAGGTCTATAGTTACTTGGTAAAGACTTTGTTCCCTTTTTAAATATAGGCACCACATTGGCCCTGCGCCAATCCAGTGGTATTATTCCTGTCATTAATGAGTCCCTAAAAATTAAATACAATGGCTTTGAAATTACAGAGCTCAATTCTTTTAGGATCCATGGGTGGATGCCATCTGGTCCAGGTGCTTTATCCACCTTTATTCTGTCTAAATATTTCTGGACCATATCACTTGTCAATACCACCCCCATTATGGACATGAGCTCCCCCATGCTCCTTTGTATACACAGAGCTAAAGAAAGTATTTCATAAATTAGCCTTCTCTTTGTCCCCAGTCACCCACTCTAGATTATTTTGTAAAGGGCCTACATGCTCAGAACTGACCTTTTTACTATTAATATATTTGAAGAATTTTTTGGGGTTTGTCCTACTATCTTTTGCAATCTGTCGTTCGTTTTGAATTTTTGCATCCTTGATTTCCTTTTTATATATTCTGTTAAATTCTTTGTAACATTTAAACAACGCTAGTTTTCCTTCATTTTTATATTTTTTAAAAGCTCTTTTCTTATTGTTTATAGCTTTTTTAATTGACCGTGAGCCACATAGGTTTTATTTTAAGCCTTTTAAACTTATTGCCCATGGGAATATACTTTGCAGTGAGGTCCCAAACAGTCTTTTTGAAGAATTCCCATTTCTGTTCTGTGCTCATTGATGCCAATATTCCCTCCCAGTCCAAGTCCTGGAGAGCAGCCCTCATCCTTGGAAAATTTGCTCTCTTGAAGTTGAGCGTTTTTATCTTTCCTGTATGTATTTCTTGCTTACAGCTAACATCAAATTAAATCATGTTATGATCACTGCTACCCAGGTGTTCCTTTATCTGAACATTAGTTATAAGGTCTGCATGGTTTGAGATTACCAGATCCAGCAGAGCATCATTCCTAGTTGGGGCCTCAATAAACTGGACCATAAAATTGTCCTGTAATAGGGTTATACATTTTTGCCCTTTAACTGTCCCAGCAGTACCATTACTCCAGTCAATTTCTGGTTAGTTAAAATCCCCCATTATTATCACCGTCCCAGCCCTTGCAGCCCTTTCCATCTGTGCAAGGAGCTGAGTCTCCACCTCCTTGTGAACATTGGGTGGTCTATAATAAACTCCAATGATTAACTGAACTACGCACATCTATATGCAGTTCCACCCATAATGCTTCAGACTCATCACACTCTCCATCAACCAGGTCCTTTTTCATGCTTGCTTTGAGATCACTTCTCACATAGAGACAGACCCTGCCACCTTTCGTTTTTACCCTGTCTCTCCGAAAGAGTGCATAGCCAGGAATATTAATAGCCCAGTCATGTGAAGATTTAAGGCAAGTTTCAGCAATACCAATTACATCATAGCTCTCCTCATGCACCAGAGCTTCCAACTCACCTATTTTGCTTGGCAGACTTCTGGCATTGGTGAACAAACACTTTAATGCATTACTACATTTAGCTCTGGTGTTTTTCATATCATTTTTAGTAGTACAAATGGCACTATGGTTTCCAATGGCAGTTTGTAACATGGGAAATTTCCTGTCACCTGCCATAACCCTCCCCTCATCTATTCCCATTCCACCCTCCATTAATGTCAGACCCCTAACTAACCTGTCTGCCCGATGTAATTCTAGTTGACCCTCCCCCCTCAATCCTAGTTTAAATACTCCTCCAGCCTTCCCATAAACCTCTTCCCCAGCACAGCATACCCCCTTCCATTCAAGTGCAAACCATCTTTAGCATATAGGTTGCACCCCAATGAAAAGTCAGCCGAGTGCTCTAGAAACCCAAATTCCTCCTCCCTACACCAGGTCTTTAGCCATGCATTCAGCTCTCTAATCATCCCCTGCCTTTCCTGTGTTGCGCATGGCACAGGCAATATTTCAGAGAATATCATCTTGGAGGTCCTTCCCTTCAACTTGCAGCCTAGTTCTTTAAATTGATTCTTAAGGAGCCTCCACCTTCCATGTATACTGTCATTGGTTCCAACGTGGACCAAGACAGCTGAGTCATGCCCAGCCCCTCCCAGTAATTTATCCACTCGGTCCACCACATGCCGAACCCTAGCACCAGGGAGACAGCAAAACATTCGGTTTAGGCAATCCTGGCGACAAATTATTATTATGATTATAGAATCCCCTATTACCAGCAACTGTCTAGGCCTACCTGCACTCCCCTCACCAGCTCTACTAGATGGTCTGCTCTCCCGGCTGTTAGGGGTAGCAGTGACATCTAGGGCTGCCACCTCTGTGTTTGCCACCTCCACATCTTCACCCAACTTGGCAAATTTGTTTTGATGCACAAATACAGGACTGGCCTTCCTTTTCTGTGAGCCACTTCCACTCCCTCTAACTACATTAACCCATCTTCCTATCTGATAATCCTGACTTGCCCCTCCACCCTCCACATCACCCCTACTGACCACCTGCTCAGCGAGCAGAGGACCCCTTTCAAGGTTGTCCTTTCCGCCCAGTGTTGAAACTTGCTCCTCCAGATCTCTAATGCGAGCTTCCAGAAGGGCAACCCGCTCACATCTGCCACAGCGGTATCCATCCTGGAGCAGTTGCACCAATTTTGCATACATGTGGCACACTGTGCACTTAGCAAAACCTCCAACCCTGCTAGCACTCATTTCCCAGTTACAATATAATTGCTTGTAGGAAGTTTAAGATGTCACAGGTTAGAAGACTCCTGTCTTAACTCCTGTTTTAAACTCTGGTTTTAACTCACCCCTTAGAATAGTTCCACTTGGACAGAGTTCAACCAGTCTCAAAGATGAGCAGGCTCACAATAAGCTCTACACAAGTTTATATAGGCCTCAAGCACCTGTGAGCAATTAACCACTCCCCTTAATTAGTAAGCTGAAGGAAGCAAAGAAAAAAAAACAGTTTAAAAAGTGTCAGAAAAGGGTATTAAAAAGCTACAAGGAAAAGGCCCAGAAAGAACCTAAAAAATGCAATCCAGCAATCACCAGCAGTCAAAAAAGCAAGATTTGTTCAATGTTCACACAGTGTCCCCACTGTTTGGCTTCCAACCAAAGTTCAGGTGGCAGACAAAGGTGACACTGTATTGATGTTATCAGGTACACTGTGGATGGCTTCAAGGGTCTGGTGACACTGTGACCAGCGATCAGGTACACTATGGCTTGCTTACACTGTGCTTTTTTGACACTGTACTGGTGTGGCTAGGGATCGGGGACACTGTTGCTTAGACTTGTGTGGTAACACTGTACTGATTTGTCTGGACTCTGTTTTCTCCCCTAGTGGATTGGCGTGAGAGGACACAAATTGGTAGCTTCACAATACAGCCTTCGTTTACATTTGTGATTGCTGTAATTAGTTACAACAATCATGTGGTAAAGGGCTGTTCCCTACTCTGTAATTCGCCATGTTTGATGGACTCAGCGGCCATAGAGTGTGCTTTTACATATGCTAGACAAATCGCACGTGCACCACAAAGGGAAGAACATTTTAAAACATACTCCCACCCTCTGAAAGTAGCAAAAGCGGTTAAACACAAAAAAAATGGATGGACAAAACAAATATTAAAATAACAACAAAAAAATCCAAACCTAAACCCTCAAAACACCAAAAGCAAAATAAAACCACCTTTTTGTAATTTATTTTAATTAAAATGTGAAAAAAAATATGCAGTAAAATTAACCCCCCCCCCCCCCAAAAAAAAACAAAAAACAAAAGGGAACAGCAGCAACAGATCTTGTTGCTGACACAAACATGAGAAAAAATGTAGTATTAAAATGGGATGTTAGGAGAATGAGTAACTCCCTAGTACTGATGGGACTTTAAGGGCAACCAAAATCAAAAGGAGATAAATAGTATTGTATAAAACATATGATTTTTATTTTAACATTCACAAAAAGGTGTTTACAGCACCAATTATATAAAAAACAAGTCATCAAATGATGAAACAGCTGATTTATATGGGTATTTACAATACGGTGCCCCCTGTCTTCTCTGTGTACCCAACGCGTTTCAGGAAGGGTTCAAGCCTTTCTTCAAGGGTGTTAGGAGAAGGTCACATATGATATTAAATTCATCCACATGAACAGCATGTCTAGATCATCACAAATGTATAGAGAGGTTTCCCCGGTCAACAACTCAAGGTGTCTCAGGTGTGCCCAAAAGGACAGCCAGGGCCCCACACATTCCACACAAGGATCTCCCCAATGTACACCACTCAGCGTAGCAGTGGATGGCAAAATATGTGTACAGAAAGAGGAAGATGAAAAGAATCTGGAGATCTTAAAGCTCAGTGTGGAGGGGTAAAGTGTCAGTGACATAGGCAGCAGTGCCCACAGCACTGTGTCACCGGGGCTGACACTTTTCCCCTCCACACTGAGCGGAGCAGAGACTATGACCAAATTCCATCAATGACCAAGGCATTGCACCTGATCAGAGGTTACAGTGCACCACATTGCATTATGGGACATAGCCAAACATCCCTAAGAGTTCATATTTTGGTGAACTTTGAACATATAACATTTGGACCTAATAGGGGTTTGAACTGGAAGCTCATCCTCACTGACTTGGCAAAATGTGCTATTTTGCTATAGAAAATTACTCTGCAGCTATTAAAATGCTGTGTAATACAAACTAGTTTCTTTTAGATTTCATTTTCATCTATGGAAGGATAATCACAAGAGCTCTGCTCTTTTCAAACATAATATCAAAGTGCTAATTGGCTAAAGTGATTGAGTGTCCTTGTGATTCCATCAACCCTTTTCACAATCTGGCTCATTAGTGATCTTACTGTCCATTATTCTTCAGTCATTCACTGTTCTATGCCTTTCATACTTGTCAAAAAGTAAAAGCACTTAAAATATTAACCTTCAAAATGTGGAACATAAAAATACATAAGATGTATTTTATGCATTCCAGTATGCAAATGAATGCACTAAAAATGTTAAAATATAACTATAATTAAAGCAACTGATATACTTTTGGGAAAAGTGTTCAAGAGATGCAAGCATATTTTAGTAATGGCATGTTCTAAAGAAATGCTTTGGTTTAACTATGCTAAAAACTTTTAAACTTTAAAACTAAAAAAAAAAAAGGAAACATGAGTTTCTTCCAATCTCTTGTATGATTATAAATATTAAAGTAAAAGCAACAAGTGGGGTATGAAGCTTCAAAACCACTGAATCAGCATAGTAGAATATTTGTAATGGGGGTCCTAGAAAAACAAGAATCTGTGCAATACATCTGGTGACAGACTTTGGTATAAACTGTATATAATTTCTGATTTTGCTCAAAGTTCCACTTTAAATTTGGTTGTAGCTAGAAAGAAATATTTTGCAGTTGGACACAGGAGTCTTCATTTTTTTTCTCTCACTGATGCATCCAACTGAATGTCTATGGAATTCATTTGATTAGCAAATAACATTTTGTTAAATATTTTAATTAATTCCCATTTTTTAATTTATATTTTTACACAAAGTATTTTTATTTCTACTCTGTTTTTAAGATCATAATTGTATCCATTTCATATTTGCAGTTTTTACAAGTGGGTACATATGCATTTACTCATTAACAAAATAGTTTACACACAAAGCTAATTTAATTTTTTTTATAGCTAAATGCATTTTCTATTGAACATGAGAGATAATACACTTTACTTAGATCAGGCTGCTTTATCTGACTTCAAAAACCTTCAAGTTTGAAAAGACCTGACATCAACATATGACAACTGAGCTTATACCATCCATCAATGAAGATGGTCTGTGCTTAAAGCAGAGTTCCACCCAAAAGTGAAACTTCCACTCATTGTACTCCTCCCACCCTCCAGTGTCACATTTGGTACCTTTCGGGGGAGCGGGGGGACAGCATACCTTTCTTTCACAGGTATGCTTTCCCCACTTCCGGGAGCCTCAGCTGTGGGTATTGACGTCACAGCTGGGGCTCCCTCCTTCTCCTCCTCTTGTCTCCGGGCCAGTAGAAGAGAGGAGCGGAGCCTCGCGCATGAGCAGTAGGGTTCCCGGTGTGAAGCAGAAAGGCTACACTGCCGGGTTCCCTTACTCGCAATGGAGGCGGCATGCACCCGACAGCTGATGGAAACATCAGCTGCAGTGCCAACATCGCTGGACTCCAGGACAGGTAAGTGTCAGATTATTAGAAGACATCAGCTGCAGTATGTACAGCTGCTGGTTTTTCATTTTTGCAGCGGTGGGCAAACCTCTACTTTAAATTCTCTAAGCGTTTTGCAAGATAAAAACTCACTTCCACAGGAGGAGAAGCACACAGGGATATCTGAAGATAGAAAGCACATGAGAGGTTAAAAGGTATAAAAAAAGTACAAAAGTACATAATTATGAAATCTAAAAGCCTTCACGCAGATAAAATATAATTAACTTATAATTAAAATCCAATAACACGTGTAACCTCTAAAATCTCTATTTCTGATTTATTAATCACAAAATATGATATGGGTTAAATAAGAGATGTTCTTACTGACCAGGAGGAAAGGCTTTGAATATAATAACATTTATTTCTGATCACAAAATATGATATGGGTTAAATGAGAGTTCTACAGATCAGGAGGAAAGGCTTTGAATATAATAACATTTATTATAAGTAGTTAAAAGTCACGCTAATACACAAATCCCTAGCACATCAAGGCAGAAAATGCTAGGTTGAAATAAAATATATATATATATGAAGGAATATAGATTATATTCCTTCAGACCGTGAGGTAAAAGCATGTTTAGTTACAAGTAGTTAAAACTCAAGCTAATACACAAATCCCTAGCACATCAAGGCAGAAAATGCTAGGTTGAAATAAAATATATATATGAAGGAATATAGATTATATCCCTTCAGACCTTGATCTGCTAATACACACATCTCTAGCTATGGTCTTACATCAAGGCATAAACTGCTAGGTTGGAATAAAATATATATATATGAAGGAATATAGATTATATTCCTTCAGACCTTGATGTAAAAGCATGTTTAGTTACAAGTAGCAGGGCATACCTTCCCCTGCTCCTGGAGAAATTACCTTGGGTCCATCTCGCTTGCTGATTCTCCCGGAAAGCACGAGATGCCTCCCCTCTCCTCAGAGTAACCAAAACCCCGCCTGATTTCTCAT
The DNA here is from genome assembly GCA_028564925.1 of Lithobates sylvaticus. NCBI lineage: Eukaryota > Metazoa > Chordata > Amphibia > Anura > Ranidae > Lithobates > Lithobates sylvaticus. The sequence goes on along the minus strand of CM053028.1, from coordinate 310,651,365 downwards.
TGGCTGCCTTAGCGCGGCCCGCCCCCCTTACAGGCGAAACTCCCAGTGATGTAAAAAAACTTGAATGGTCTCACTTCATTCCCTATCCCAGCATGGGGTCATTTTATAGTGAATAGGTGACAAACAAAGGAATTGGCTAAACCATTGTTAGTGTCAAGTATCGGCCCCGCCATGTCTGCCCTTAACTTGAGCTTGCCCCGCCTTAACTGCCAGCAAAAGGAGACATATTCATAGTTACAATATTTCACAGATATTAATGGAAATTTCACATAAACGCCATAGGTCAACAGATGGCCCCTTGTGGCCAGTTGAGTATATGAGACTCGGCCACACATAGAATAATGGTTTATGTGCAATTTTCTTTAATATTTGGAACTTTTCGGCTTTGCTCTCTGAAATGAAATCAGACTTCTTTGAGAATAAAAAAAAAAAAAAAAAACTCTCCATCTCTACAGTTCACATTTCTGGATCCCAGTATCGGTAGTCATCACTTGTTCTGGCTGTAATAAGTCCATAATAATAACAGAAAAATCATATGATAAATAAAGAGAAAAAATAAAAACACACCCCATAAAAAAAAATGAAGGGGGAAAAAAAATAAAAAAAAAAAAATAAAAAAAAATAGAAACATGAGGATCCTTGTTCTCAACTGTCCAATAATAATAGTGTGAAAGTCCATAATGTCAATCTGGTCATGTTGCCCTTGCTTCTGGGACAGCCTTCCATGGTGATTCCCGTTGGATACAGCATACAGTAATGGCCTTTGGAACAGCTATCCGGGCTTTCTAAGATTATACTTTATTAATGTGGACAGAGGTAGAGAAAGAGATACACAAGTACATTTGGGACATATGTATTCAAATGAATGTTTGTCTGGTAAGTCTGAGCAGTAAGGACCTTTTAATTGCCATAGATATACTGCAACATAAAGTGAGACCCTTTTCCCAGTGACATGTGTAACAATTTTAGGTTTAGGTTTTAGGTTTACGTCCTTAAGCCAGGTTTCTGATTTCACCCCTCATCTTTCTTCCTCCATTGTCATATGCCTGCAAGTAACTCTGCTCCACCTTCTGCTGAATACCACTGTGTGTGTGTGTGTGTGACACTTTAAGTGTCCAGGGGGATTTTGTTGCCATCGCAACTCACCACTAGCTCCTTTTACTGCAGCTATGTTCAGTGCTGGTGCCAAACCTTTGGGCATATAGCTCCGTCCTTGGCTACCATGGGTAGCTACTGTACCGTCCTGCCTTTAGCAGGCTACAGAAGAGGTCACCACTATGAGAGTTTTATGTGCAGATTAGGCAGTGTCATCTACGCAGACAAAAATAACTTGATTTCAGAATATGGATAAGTGTGATGTCACCAGTCACTAGTGGCTTCAGGAACAATCAAACTAAAAAAAAAAATTTTTAAGTACAATTGTACTATACTCCCTGCTATTTGCCAATCACTATGAGTCTCACCAGTCCCAGTATATCTATATTATATTCACGCAATGCTCTTTGACTTATTCTGGCACACAAAGGAAAACCTGACCAACAAAAAAACAATATCAATGACCACATCTGATGACTGCCCAAATGTTAGAACTGTAGAGAGGATTGTATGTCACATTTACACAGAAAATAGTCACATGACTGTTGTTAAACCCTAATATTACTAGTGTCATGATAAATAGCTACCATGGCCTAAATTCATATAAAACGATTATCCCATGTCATAAGAGAAAACTAACACCTGTTGGGACTTGGCCCATCCCCAAAATGCTACAGGGAAGCCTTAATATTCTATATCAACATTTCTAATTGCTTTAAATGTTCTCCATGTAGTGTTCCCCATACTCACTCCCCTCTTTTTTTTTTTTTTATTTGACCATAGTCACGCAAAACTGAAGAATCACCCATAAAAAAAAAAAAAATAAGGTGATATAGGAAAGAAATAAAAAAAACCAACCAACAAAAAAAAAAAAAAAAAATCCTTTCCCTTAAGAGAAAAAGAAAAAAGAAAATCAAACAAAAAAAAAAAAAAAGATTAAAAAAAAAATTAAAAAAAAAAATTAAAAATTACGATTAAAATAATAAAAAAAAACAAATAATAAAAATAAAATAAAAAAAAAATAAAAAAAAAAATAAAAAAAAATAAATAAAACAAAATAATAAAACCATACAGATTCAATGCTGGCCCAAACTTTAACTTTGTTGAAGCGGCTTAAATCTGTGTCTTGTTAACCCAAAAAAAAAAAAACATTTGAAAAACTGCCTTTAGCATTGTAGGTATACTAAAGGCAACCCCCTCTCCCGGTTGTGTTTAACATATTACTTGACTCTCAGTGCAAACCCATTTGCAAGTCAAAAAGGCCACAAAAAGTTGTTTTTCTAGAGGGTAGGGCGTCTGTTTATTGAAACAGACTGCCCCAAACCAGTGTTTAGAATTTTAGCTAGGCCTGTAATTAATTATATTTAAGGCTTCTCCTAAGAACATACACAAAAAAAAAAAATGATGTTCTTTAAGGTCCTTATTTGTATTTGGGTCCACATCTGGGTCCAATCATCCGTCCTTGTTTGTGCATTTATCCTATAATACAAAACTTAAAAATCATTAATAACATCTCACTGTACCTCTCTGAGAGGTTCATACTGGCCTAACTAGTAGTGGATGCTTGGAACCGCCTTCCAGCAGAGGTAATGAATCCATCGACCGTAAGTAAAGTCAAAAATGTACAGGACCCACCCCATATCTAAACTCTGATAGCCAAAAATTATAGGAAAACTCTGTAGGGTTTATAAATACTTACATTCTAAGAATACAACATGTAGACCTATAATCTTCACATGAGTGAATTTGGAAGGGAAAACAACACGCAACACAAGACCTACTAAATGCCTAAGATGCCACAATGTGCAAAAAAGGACATAAAAAAAAAAATAATAATTCATATCTGTGCACAGGTTATTTATTCGCAAATACATTTAAACTTGTCAAACCAAAAGTTATAAATTTAAACTGGTACCAGTATTGAGCTCCTTATAAACGGGAAAAAAAACAAATATTTATAAAATAATCATAAACAGTACAACGCATGCGCATTAGTGTGATCACACTTATTGATGGACATAAAACAATATTGGGTGCACCCCCTATCAAAAAAAAACAAATCTTAGTTTATACATGTACTGTTCCTACTCATGCATTCCATCGCTCACCCATACACATTCATTTCAAATGCATCCCATACATTCTGCTAAGGCTTTGGTAATTGCAAATGAATTGCTAGGCGTTTCCAACCTCTGGGAGAATACAAAGTAAAGAAGAGAAAGAGGAAAAAAAAAACAATGGGCCTTTATACCTTACCCTTTTGTTAGGGGCGTATTTTGCATCTGTACAGCTAAATGATATGCACATATCATTTCTGGAATTCACTTAACCTGAAAACAAATAACTTTATAGACAACAGTGGTTAATCTCTTCCCAATTTTTTCTAACCTATTTTAAAGCAAACAATACATAATTTATTTTAATAGATTGGAATGTATAGCACTTTATCTTTTGTAAAGTAATCAGGTATCCCTTAACAACTGGTGTGGTTTTAGGCAGATTGACCACCTTTCCTGTCTTCCTAAGAGATCTAGGGATATTTACCCCCGAGCTCTCACCTTTCAAGGAGTTGTTAAAATTAACACCTACTCCAGACGGAATGATTGCATTACAATCTATGGTATGTGTAGATTGCCCACACCGCCCTGTGCTAGAAGATGCCTTATTCTGGTCACTAAGACTTCTCACACCTATGTGTGCATTATTTTTAATTTTGCCAATGTTGGGGAACTTGTCTTGCTCCTAATTCTGTGACCATGGTGCATTCTCGATTTTCTTGTGGCTCTGCGATTTCTCCCATCGCCACAGGAAAAGTAGAATTAGGATCCATATCCTCCTTTCCCCCATACTTTTCATATACGTTATTGTCCCCAATTTCATAGGCACAAGTAGATGCCGTAGCATTAAGCATTTAAGAATTGAAATTGTTTGTAGCAACTGTGACATTGTTCTGTTTAAGAGTAAAAGTTGCTAGGGACTTCTAGACGGGACATGGCTGCCATTACCAACAAATAATATGCACAATTTGTAAGCTGGTTAAAGCTTAAGTTAAATGTTGAAAACAACAAACAGCTCCGCGCTTAGGGACAAGTAATCCAGGTATGCAGCCTTTCCAGAAAAAAAAAAAAAATTACCCCCTAAGAGGCAAATTTAAATGATTGGTACAAAATAGGGAAAATTGGCGCTTCCTGTGAGTCCAGGATATTAGAATGTACTTGACTAGACCATACGATAATAAAGAGAGAGGGGTGGAGGTAGACACCTAATTGCTGGCGGTACTACCATATACCTATCCCCCCTCCTAGACAGTGTATTATAAACCCAGAGCCTATACTGAGATAATAAAATGAGTGTAAGGGAGGGCAAACCCTCGGGGTATAAGCATCCATCCCTAATTTGCCAGTCTCCAATATCCACTGATAGATATGTGCAAATATGTATGCCATAAAAAAAAAAAATGTGCACGGGGTGAGAGAGAGTGTACCCTAGGGCGGCTATCCAAATAACCTATATCCTCTACCCACCCGTCAATAGTTTAAGTTAAATGTTGCCCTGTACTATACAGTCCTTTTTAGATTACTGTAACGAAGTTGGGAAAACGAACATTAAAATCGAATAAAATCCTGAAAATACAGTAAAGTGGAGTGGAAAGGAAAAAAAAAAAAAAAAAAAAAAAATAAATAAACTATCTATATATACATATATACATATATAGATATATAGCTGTATATTTTCAGCTTTCAATAAAACAATCCTTTAGATTACTGTAGACACTCCAAATCCACTCACAATAGTCTGTATTTTACCTTATTTGAGCCTACACCCCCCAACACAATAGGAACAATAGTAGGGCCACAAGTATCAAATAGGGTGAATAACCCTCTTGGTTTACAATAGAAAGGTAAACACATCCGTGTTTACACCAAAGTTCACCCATTCAGTTTAGACAAAAAAAAATTAAATAAAAAAAAAATCTAGCACAAACTCAGAATATCAAATTTGTGGTAAGGTTTCATCCTAAAAAAAAAATCAGGGTATAATACAGTATGCTAAATGCACCTTATTTTACCCTATACTAATAATCTTTCTCAGATATTAGCTTCAGCATTCAGCAACAAGACTTCCACAGTCCTGTACTTTAACTGACAACAATGAGAATATTACTGCTCTCCTGTCCTATACACAAATATTATGCATTTAGTGGACAGACCATTTAAATTAGAAATCTGTTGAAACTTTTTCAACAGGAAACCATGACCCCACTCACATGGTGTCTTTCCAATGAAACATGTCACTCTCAAACAGTGGTTTAGAGAGAGCCATTAAGCTTTGTGAGCATTAAAAAAAAAAAAAAGAAATAACACTTTTTCCCGCCAAGTTGCTTCCTCCCCATTACATAACCGGTTTGTAAATGGTACATCCAAAGAACTTGTTCAATTAAAATTTACGGGATATTTATGCAAAACAAAATATGTGGTGTATCCTCTCTCATTTTTAGAGTTAATACCTATCGTTTTCCCTAGATAGATTGAACAAACTGACTCAATTTAAGTTCACTCTACTAAGTACCTTCAGCAACACCACCATTTTTAAACCACAAAAAAAAATTAAAATTCACCTACAGTTTTCCCTAGATATATTGAACAAACTGACTCAATTTAAGTTCAAGCTACTAGGTACCTTCAGCAAAATAAACATATAATATATAAATATAATACAAAAAAAAAAATATATAACTAAACTACAAAAGAGAGAAAAAGAAAAATATTTACCTAGATTTTTCCCTAGATAGATTGAACAAACTGACTCAATTTAAGTTCAACTACTAGCCTTAATCTCTAATACATCGATTTTGATATTAGATTCAAACACCTTCCGTCCTGTACTGGTTTCGTGGTCGCCATCTGTAACCTCTAAAATCTCTATTTCTGATTTATTAATCACAAAATATGATATGGGTTAAATGAGAGTTCTACTGACCAGGAGGAAAGGCTTTGAATATAATAACATTTATTATAAGTAGTTAAAAGTCACGCTAATACACAAATCCCTAGCACATCAAGGCAGAAAATGCTAGGTTGAAATAAAATATATATATATATGAAGGAATATAGATTATATTCCTTCAGACCGTGAGGTAAAAGCATGTTTAGTTACAAGTAGTTAAAACTCAAGCTAATACACAAATCCCTAGCACATCAAGGCAGAAAATGCTAGGTTGAAATAAAATATATATATGAAGGAATATAGATTATATCCCTTCAGACCTTGATCTGCTAATACACACATCTCTAGCTATGGTCTTACATCAAGGCATAAACTGCTAGGTTGGAATAAAATATATATATGAAGGAATATAGATTATATTCCTTCAGACCTTGATGTAAAAGCATGTTTAGTTACAAGTAGCAGGGCATACCTTCCCCTGCTCCTGGAGAAATTACCTTGGGTCCATCTCGCTTGCTGATTCTCCCGGAAAGCACGAGATGCCTCCCCTCTCCTCAGAGTAACCAAAACCCCGCCTGATTTCTCATTGGCTGCCTTAGCGCGGCCCGCCCCCCTTACAGGCGAAACTCCCAGTGATGTAAAAAAACTTGAATGGTCTCACTTCATTCCCTATCCCAGCATGGGGTCATTTTATAGTGAATAGGTGACAAACAAAGGAATTGGCTAAACCATTGTTAGTGTCAAGTATCGGCCCCGCCATGTCTGCCCTTAACTTGAGCTTGCCCCGCCTTAACTGCCAGCAAAAGGAGACATATTCATAGTTACAATATTTCACAGATATTAATGGAAATTTCACATAAACGCCATAGGTCAACACAATGATAACTTCATGCATGCTGCTCTGATGAAGTTATTGTGTTATATTATTTTAAATCTTTCCTTGGAGGAATATTCTTTTGTGGAAGCTTTTTTTTTCTTCTTTGAAGAACTATAGCATGTCACGTTTGTCATTGGAGTAATCACAATCACATGGAGACTTGTTTTGTGGACTTTCATATGTGGTAGTTTTTCACTTATATTATATGTGACATATAGGCAGTGCTGTACATTTTTGTTTTATTTTCACTGATGTATAATATAATACAGTATAACAGTAGCTACCTAAAAAAAAGGTGTATTTTAGTTTTACCAAAGAACTCGGGTATACATAGTTAACAAGATCTAAACAGTTCATTGAAGTAAGCTTCTGCCAGCACAGTTGGGACCCATTAACATTTGCAAGCTCAAACAGTGCAATGTTTCAACAGCGTGAAATTCAAAAACAGTGAAATCAGGAGTTAGACTCAGTCAGTGGGTATGCCCCTTAAAGGTGACTAGGCGACTAGGCAACTAGGTAAACATGTTAAAAGAAAAGGGGAATGCAATGTGAAGAGAGTATTGGAAGGAGTAACATTCAGGGAATTATGCAGTAAGTAGTGGTCACTAGGGATGGGCCGAATGGCCCCCTGTTCGGTTTGCACCAGAACTTTCAGCTTATATGCAAGTAATTGGGCATACAATGGTTATAGGGGTCTGGGTCCTGCCCTGAGAGACATGTATCAATAAAAAATGTTTGTGAAAAACTTAATTTTGAAATGAGCAGTGATTTTTTGGTATTTAATATGAAAGCATAAAAAATGGCCAAATCCTTCCAATATAGTGCCTGGGGGTCCCCTTAGTCTACCTGTAAATACATTTTCCTTGCAAGCTGCCTTTATTTTGCTCAGCAACAGCTGGGGAGCCAGTGTGTATGATGAGGCCAAAATGTAGTACACTGGGAACAAGATTAGAGATTTTTTGGATACATTCTGGTGTCACTTTGGCTTTGGATAGAAGTAACGGGTGCATAAAATCTGTTTTTTGGGTGTCGTGGTGCCTTCCCACTGTAACCCTATAGAGGTAATCTTGATGAAAGCAAGAATTGGCCTTGCTGTAAAAAATTGCAATGATATGCACCTGTCAAACATGTGCAGAAAAATTGGTCTTTGGGTGTCGGTGGCGCCTTCCCACTGTAAACCTATAGAGGTACACTTGATGAATGCAAGAATTGGCCTTGCTGTAAAAAATTGCAACGTTATGCACCTGTCAAACAGGTGCAGAAAAATTGGTCTTTTGGTATCGGTGGCACATTCCCACCGTAACCATATAGAGGTATCAGGGGCTTCATAGCTGGTAATCCAGGACTGATCCATTTTTTATAAAAGTCAAACGGTCCACGGAGTCTGTGGACAGACACGTTCTATGATCAGTAACAAAATCTCCTGCAGCACTGAATGCCCGTTCTGAAAGCACGCTGGATGCAGGGCAGCCCAACAACTCAATAGCATACTGGGCAAGTTCTGGCCAGTGGTATATTCTCATGACTCAGTAAGTCAGTGGATCGTCAGCTGGAAAGCTCTCAATCTCTGTTTTGGCCCCGAGGTAATCAGCCAACATGTGATGCAGACACTGCCGATAGGATATGGAATCTGACAGCCCTGAGCGGCAAGGACTAAAAACATTCCAAAATGCCTCACAGACGCCTTCTCCAATGCTCCTCTCTTGACCAACAGAAGACTCAAAACTACTTTTTCCACAAAACTGTAACCTATTAATCCTCTTCACGTGTCCTCAAGATATTCTATCTTCAGCATTCTCTGTGGGGACGGGATGAGTTCTGAGACCTTCCCCTTATAACGGTGGTCAAGGAGGGTTGCCAATTAGTAATCATCCTCCTCCTTTATGCCATATATTCTTGGGTCCTTTCGCAGGCTTTGAAGCAGACTCCTCGGGGTCACTCAGGATGACAGCATCTCAAACTTCCTCCTCCCAGCCACGTACTACTACCAAGGGTCCTGGGGTTGGACAGCCATTGCTTACAGATTGACGCATTTCTTTCTCTTCTTCGAAGCTTATGAAAGTGCCAGAATCTGCCTCCTTATCCTCCTCCCCTCTCTCCTCCTGTGTGTTCTGTGAGTAGGATGGTGTCTGGATAAAGTGGGCCTTGAGAGGAAAGGAAGTCCTCCTCTTCCTCCTGCTGAACTGCCTCCAGTGCTCTGTCCATAATGCCACGCAGAGTATGCTCCAGCAGCAACACAACAGGGATTGTGTCACTGATGCATGCACTGTCACTGCTCACCATCCTTGTGGCCTCCTCAAATGGTAACAATACAGGGCATGCATCCTTAGTGAGCAGCCATTGGCGTAGGGAAAAAAAGCAGAGGCGGCCTGAGCCTGTCATTGTGCCTTACTGGCACAGGTACTTGTTGACGGCCCTCTGCTGCATGTATAGCCGCTGCAGCTTTCCCAAAGTTGAGTTCCACCTGGTGGGCATGTCACAAATCAGGCGGGTGCAGAGTGGGCATTACAAACCCAAACAAATTTACAACAAGACTAAATCAATTACATCTTAGAAGGTTTAAGAATGGCCATGAGCCACAATTTTTTCAAAAGAGGTACAAAGGAGAGTATTATACCCAAACTACAGGAGAAGCTATGGGGGCTAAATATGCCCCCAGTGTAGCGAACCTATTCCTAAACAGATGGGAAGAAGAACAAATAAATGGCGTCTGAAGAACCAATCAAAAATTATACAGACGGTACATTGACAACATAATAATAATATGGTCGGGCACAAAAGAAGAGTTGGAGGAATTTTTTGATGAAATAAACCAAAACATCTATGGTATTTAATTTACAGGACACAGAATAAAAAAAGCATTGACTACCTAGATCTACAAATTTTTAGAGAAAACCGAGAGCTACCTACCAAAACGTTTTTCAAGAAAACTGACCGCAATGGATATATTCCAAATAATAGCTGCCACCACCCCAAATGGATGTGAAATATACCAAAAGGACAAATGATACACCGCAATTACAGCAATATCCAAGATTATGAGATTCAATCCAACACACTTATTAAGATTTGTAGAAAAAAGGTACAAAAGAAGAAATCTGGAAACCCTAAAAGAAAGGGTCAGAACAATAGATATAAATACTATGAGAATAACAAAAAATATTAGAAGAAAAATCAGCACAATAAAATGGCCTTCCTCACTGGTTATAACAGACAACATAAACTAGTGGAAAAATTCTAAAGAAAAACTGTCCCATTTTACAGTCTGATAACATTCTGAAAAACAACCTTCGGAACAAACCATCCTTCATTTATAGAAGAGCCCCTGCTTTTACGAAACAGACAGTTTACAATGCCCTTGATCCCCCCAGACACATTAAAATATTCATAGAACGTAAAGGATTTTTGAAATGTGGCAAATGCCTCCCATGTAGGACTAGCAAAAAAAATGAATGCAAAAATAAGTCCTTTAGGTCAATTACCACTGTGAGAAAATATAAAATCAATGAATTAATAACATGTACCAGTACACATGTTACGTATGTCACTGAATGCCCCTGCCAAAAACAGTATGTAGGGAGAACCACAAGGCCCCTATTCATTCAATTCTGGAGCACATAAACAACATTAAAATGGCTTCCTGAAGCATGGAGTATCCAGACATTTCAAAGAGTACCATAATAAAGATCCGTCTGGTCTTGTTTTCTATGCCATAGATAAAATCAAGGGTCACTGGAGAAGAGACAACAAAAAGATTAAAATATCACAAAATGAAACACAATGAATTTTTATATTGAATACCCTTCAGCCTAAGGGTTTAAATATAGATATAGACCTGAATTGCTTCCTCACCAATTTCTAATTCCCCTTCCCTCTCTCTCTTTTTCATCCACAAGTGTCTCTTTTTCATCCATAAGGGTCCTTAGTTACCATATATCTTCAGTAGGTTCTATATACACTCAATACCATATTTTAATAGTTTAATATTACATACCTTTATAAGATCAAGGTTTAGTCAGTCACATGAACATTACACAGCAAAGTCCACCACATAATATTAATGGTATGTGGGTGGGAGGTCCATGTTCTGCCTTATATTATTAATATTATTTTTATTACATTTTATTTTATTTTTTACACATAGGTCTAGGTTATATATAGAGTTTTGCTCTATTCACAGAGTAAGGGGTTAATATTCCAAATGGATTACTTGTTTAAAATAGTTATTAATGTTTGCATCACAACATTTGTATTGTTCAGGCATACAGTGTCGCCGAGAGTGACGGTTGCTAGATCAGTTTAAAACTCTAAATCATGTCTCATTGCGGAGTAGTACATGTCCGCCCATTAGTGTGTAGTGCATTGATTGGCAATACAGCAAAATTACCATCAGCGCCTATATCTGTCTTCCGGATAGACCAAGCAAAAATGTCCGTAGTCACATCACCATCAACCAGGGTACAGAAAATAAAAAAGTGGTATTACAGCGCTGTCTAATTTTCACTCAAAAGGTGAAATCGAAATATAAGAAAATAAACTGCTGCAACTTAATGTGAGACACACAATAAACAAAATGTAAGGTAAAAAAGCTGCACTAAAAACTAGTGCTAAATATGAATAAAGTGAATGATTGATCCATATGATAAGTTGTGTATACTGAAATTACTAAACTAAAATAGATTAGAGCAATGATCCACTAAGCAGATTAATATAAATATAATAAATGTCCAGCGAAATCCTATGATGTAACTGAACAAGTGCTTCAAAAATTAATAATATATAGTCCACAGTATAGGTTGAACGATGATTCCTCAGCCCTCTATGGTGACACCACACAAGACACCCAAGAAGATGTGACAGGGTACAACAGGAAAGATCCTCCACCAATAAAAATACTGCCGCTTACCAGCTGGCTAGATCTCTTGTTTAACCACTTGCCTACCAGGTACGAACACCCCCTTCCTGACCAAGCCATTTTTCAGCTTTCAGCGCTGTCGCATTTTGAATGACAATTACGCGGTCATGCAACGCTGTACCCAAATAACATTTTTATAGTTTTTTCCCCACAAATAGAGCTTTATTTTGGTGGTATTTGATCACCACTGCGGTTTTTATTTCTTGCGCTATAAACAAATTAAGAGGGACAAGTTTGAAAAAACGCAATATTTTTTTACTTTTTATTATAATAAATATCCAATATTTTTTTTTTTTTAAACAAATTTTTTTCTCAGTTTAGACCGATACGTATTCTTCTACATATTTTTGGTAAAAAAAAATCGCAATAAGCGTCTATTGATTGGTTTGTGCAAAAGTTATAGCGTCTACAAAATAGGGGAAAGATTTATAGCATTTTATTATTATTTTTTTTTTACTAGTAATGGCGGTGATTTGCGATTTTTATCGTGACTGCGACATTGCGGCGGACATATCGGACACTTTTGACACATTTTTGGGACCATTCACATTTATACAGCGATCCCTACTATAAAAATGCATTGATTACTGTATAAATGTGACTGGCAGGGAAGGGGTTAACACTAGGGGGCGCTGCAGGGGTTAATATGTTCCCTATATGAGTGATTCTAACTGTGGGGGGAGGGGACTGACTGGGGGAGGGGACCGATCATGTGTCCCTATGTACAAGGGACACACCATCGGTCTCCTCTCCTCTGACAGGACGTGGATCTGTGTGTTTACATACACAGATCCACGTCCTGCTCGATTACCGGGCAATCGCGGGTGCCTGGCGGTCATCGCGGCCGCCGGGCATGCGCATCGGCTTCCCAGCTACGCGGCGGGCACGCGCGCCCCCTAGTGGCCAAAAAGCGAGCGCCGTCATATGACGGCGGCCCACCACAGGAGCTGCACTGTCCCACCGTCATTTGACAGTGGGGGGTCAGCAAGAAGTTAAGGAGATCTAATATGCCTGTGGCTTATCCCCTAGCCCGGGTCTCTGTATCAGGATAGCAAGATGTTTCCCAATGCTCCACTAAAACAGCAAGGTGTTTCCAATTGCTCAGGATAACAGGATGTTGCCAAACTTTTACCACAGGCATCCACAGCGTGATATGCACTCATTTCCCATGTAAAAATAGAAAAGCATGCCTCTTACTAAATACCTTGGAATGTCTACTATGTCTACTTCTACTAGACTAGACAAATCAATTTAACTCACTTCTACGTAAGGCATTTAACAAAGCTTTTAAACAATATAGGAATACTCTACTATACAAACAGAAAAATAAATCAGAAGACCACCCTACTGTAAAATTTATCACGCAATATTCTTATCAACAATACCAGTTAAGAAATGTGCTTGATAAACACTGACATATCCTTTACGAGGACCCAATCCTGAGGAAATATTTAAATGATCACCCTGAGATCACTTTTAAAAGGACGACCTCCCTCCGTGACAAATTGACCAAGAGCCACTATACTACCCCTCATGGGTACACCACAAATCAATTTGGAATTTTCAAATGTGGACAGTGTACCTTCTGTTCCTGGGTTTCTACAGGCAGGAGGCTTACATTGCCCAATGGGGAACTTTTCTACCCACATTTCCGAGCTGATTGTGGGACCCAGTGGGTAATCTATCTAATGACCTGTACCTGAGGGATATTTTATATTGGAAAAACTATCCGCCAATTACGACAACGAATCAAGGACCATGTTTATTTCTCTACCAATGGGAAGATGCTCAGCCCTATAAGTAGACATCTTGACTTATGTCACAGGTTTGAAACTTCGGTCGCCTCTTTCATCGTTTTGGCTGTCATTCCCCAGGACATGAGGGGAGGGGATTGGGATAGGAGAATTCTCCAGCACGGGACAAAATGGATTGAACGCCTTAATGCCACACGCTGGCCAGGCATTAATGAGGTACAAACTTACAAATCATTTTTATAATTGTGAGGTTACTCACCAATCAATCAACTAATTATTGTTTACAAATTATGATTTTTTAACTTCTAAAGATAAGATTCCACTCCACATCCCTTTTTTCCCTTTCCCTCTGTTTCATCTCACTTCTCTCCTCCAACTATCCTGGGATTGCTTATGTAGAATTGATGTTCTATTTTCCTTGATAGTAATGCTGCGCTCATTTGTATTGGTGATGTCCATTATCGAAAAGGCCGTTATTTACGACCAGTATTCTCAATGTATTATAATTCACAGTTTATAACTTTTCCTATTCTTGTTTATATATATTTTTCTTTTTCTTTTTTTTTTTCAGATTTCATCTGTCCTAAATGTCTTTGCCCTTGGCTATTTGTCTTGGAAGCCAATGGCGGGATTCCCTTGGGCATCATTTTTTGGACCCCACTGGCATTATGTGGTGCAGGCTTTACGTGTGGCCGGGTAGCCGCAATCTAGTCCTGATATGACTGTTTTTTGTGGCTTAATGTTCAGGTCTGCAGGCAACCCCCTTTCTTTCCCCTCCTCCTTTGTTCCTTCTACCCCCTTTTTTTCTTTCCCTTCCTTTCCCCCCCCTTTTGTTTTTCCAGTTTTTCCCTTCCCCCCTCCCCCCTCCTTCCTCACCTTTGTATTTACCATCTCCCCCTGTGGTTTGCACCTGTGGTTCTTTCCCTTATGGGATTTACAACATCTACCAATAGGCCTATCCTCCTTCGGCCTATTCAGCGTTATTTTACGTTGGTTTAGCTTTCTCAGGTTTCACCACTAAGGGGTGCTCCAGAACCTGAGCTTTTGTGGGCTGCACTCCTCCTGGATGGCTGTTTTCATTGCGGGTGGCTTTGGTCTACTGCGCATGCGCATCCATAGCGAGGATGCGTGCACAGCCCCTCCCGGCCGAGTCAGGTGTTACGTTAATCCCGTGCACCTGTCTGGGCCTACTGCACATGCAAAATCATGGCAAGGACGCTTTCGCAGTCCCTCCCGGCCGAGTCAGGTGTCACGCTAATTCCGTGCACCTGTCTGGGATGTGTATATAGGGCTATGTAACCAGCCCTTTACTATGGTACCTCTTGTAAACCACGGTCCCTGTTTGGACCCTCTTGCAGTTTGCATACTTGTGCATGAACTCTTGAAAGGTATTGACACTTAATAACTTTTTGAACTAGATCTGGGACTTTTAATTTGCTGTACCATGGCTATGGGATTCTTCTTGTTATAGTCCGCTGTTTGCCCTTTATTTTTTAGATGGTCTGAAAATGTTATCAGCTATTTGACTACTGCCTGATTACTATAATTCATGCAAGCTTGAGTGTGGCTGTAAGATATGTGAGGACATTTTTCACATGCTTCCCTTTGATAGCGCTTTTTGTGCTAACTACTATCAAGGTGAGACTACTTAATTTAATCCAATCTAATTATTGGACTAATTTTCCTATTTTTTGTTGGATATGGCTTGAATTGCTATGATTATATACATTTACCTTGTTATAGGACATGCTGCTGATTGCGCATTACAGATTCACCATTTAGACCAACAGTTTATTATCACCCAGCATATTTTGAGATCTGCCTCTTTATGTTGTTGCACTGAAGGTAGGCTATCTAATTTTAAATCTAATTTTATTTTTCTGGACCACCTACTCCTTTCCCTTGCATGCAATGAACTTGTTTATTCACACTGATGAACCCGTTCATGGGTCTATTACCTATTTACATTACATATTTACATTACCATGTTCAGTGGTGACTATTTACTATTCAATTATTATTATTTTTTCTTTTTATCTTCTTCTAAGATACTTTTTTACCAGGCACACCCCCACGTACCACCATCTGTACGCCATGATTGGGAGTCCTTTTTTTGATTGCCCCCTGGTAACCCTTGCCAAAAAATATGTGTCCTTCTATTATTTCGTATTGATTACTATTTACAGCTATTGATTACTTGCATTTCTCTCCTCCCTAGAATATTCAATAAGCTCCCGAAGAAGCATTCAATATTGCGAAACATGTTGAGCTGTTTTTGTTCATTACAATATTATGACAGGATTTGATCTGTATTAATGTTGTGCATTTACTGTACGAGAGAGATGTAGCTAATGTTTTGCATTTTACTTGCAAGGTTTTAATAATATGTGTTTTGTATTACTTGTTAAATAACAAAAATCATTTATATATTTTTTTATAACTGATGCCTAGAAAGTACATTTTTGCTGTTTCTTTGTTCCTCTATCTAAAAATGTTATTTAGGACGTGGCATTGTTCTACAGTTAAATTCCCACAGTACCATCCTGTGCTGGAGTTTTGAAAAACTTGTTGATCTATTACCTTTCAGCAGCCTCCACTGACAGGGATGATGGTATAGCACAGGGTGTCCCCGGTCCTAGCAGCACATCTGCCGGCAGCACACCACCAGTTGTAGACTGTAGCCGTCAAATTTCTCTGCCCAATCTGCTGCAGTGGGAAAAAAAATACACCCACATGCCCAGCATCTGAATGCAACCAGGAACCACACCGGAGCAGAGTTGGTGCAGCTCTGCAGGGACAGGCCCAGAGGTGGTTCACACCACGCCAGCTGGAGCCAGGAATGGTAGTGTCCGATAATGGCTCAAACCTCCTGTCTGCCCTTAGACAGGGAAAGTTGACACATGTGCCATGCCTGGCACATGTCCTCAATTTGGTGGTGCAGTGTTTCCTAAGTATGTACCCAGGGTTGCAAGATTTATTAAAGCAGGCCAGAAGAGTCTGTGGCCATTTCAGGCGGTCATACACAGCCAGTGCTCGGTTGGCTGAAATTTAGTGGGAATTCCACCTGCCCATAAACCGCCTGATTTGTGACATGCCCACCAGGTGGAACTCAACTTTGGCCAAGCTGCAGCGGCTATACATGCAGCAGAGGGCCGTCAACAAGTACCTGTGCCAGTAAGGCACAATGACAGGCTCAGGCCGCCTCTGCTTTTTTTCCCTACGCCAATGGCTGCTCACTAAGGATGCATGCCCTGTATTGTTACCATTTGAGGAGGCCACAAGGATGGTGAGCAGTGACAGTGCATGCATCAGTGACACAATCCCTGTTGTGTTGCTGCTGGAGCATACTCTGCGTGGCATTATGGACAGAGCACTGGAGGCAGTTCAGCAGGAGGAAGAGGAGGACTTCCTTTCCTCTCAAGGCCCACTTTATCCAGACACCATCCTACTCACAGAACACACAGGAGGAGAGAGGGGAGGAGGATAAGGAGGCAGATTCTGGCACTTTCATAGGCTTCGAAGAAGAGAAAGAAATGCGTCAATCTGTAAGCAATGGCTGTCCAACCCCAGAACCCTTGGTAGTAGTACGTGGCTGGGAGGAGGAAGTTTGAGATGCTGTCATCCTGAGTGACCACGAGGAGTCTGCTTCAAAGCCTGTGAAAGGACCCAAGAATATATGGCATAAAGGAGGAGGATGATTACTAATTGGCAACCCTTCTTGACCACCGTTATAAGGGGAAGGTCTCAGAACTCATCCCGTCCCCACAGAGAATGCTGAAGATAAAATATCTTGAGGACACGTGAAGAGGATTAATAGGTTACAGTTTCGTGGAAAAAGTAGTTTTGAGTCTTCTGTTGGTCAAGAGAGGAGCATTGGAGAAGGCGTCTGTCTAAGTGAGGCATTTTGGAATGTTTTTAGTCCTCGCCGCTCAGGGCTGTCAGATTCCACATCCTATCGGCAGCGTCTGCATCACATGTTGGATGATTACCTCGGGGCCAAAACAGAGATTGAGAGCTTTCCAGCTGACGATCCACTGACTTACTGAGTCATGAGAATATACCACTGGCCAGAACTTGCCCAGTATGCTATTGAGTTGTTGGGCTGCCCTGCATCCAGCGTGCTTTCAGAACGGGCATTCAGTGCTGCAGGAGATTTTGTTACTGATCATAGAACGCGTCTGTCCACAGACTCCGTGGACCGTTTGACTTTTATAAAAAATGGATCAGTCCTGGATTACCAGCTATGAAGCCCCTGATACCTCTATATGGTTACGGTGGGAATGCGCCACCGATACCAAAAGACCAATTTTTCTGCACCTGTTTAACTGGTGCATAACATTGCAATTTTTTACAGCAAGGCCAATTCTTGCATTCATCAAGTGTACCTCTATAGGTTTACAGTGGGAAGGCGCCACCGACACCCAAAGACCAATTTTTCTGCACATGTTTGACAGGTGCATATCATTGCAATTTTTTACAGCAAGGCCAATTCTTGCTTTCATCAAGATTACCTCTATAGGGTTACAGTGGGAAGGCACCACGACACCCAAAAAACAGATTTTATGCACCCGTTACTTCTATCCAAAGCCAAAGTGACACCAGAATGTATCCAAAAAATCTCTAATCTTGTTCCCAGTGTACTACATTTTGGCCTCATCATACACACTGGCTCCCCAGCTGTTGCTGAGCAAAATAAAGGCAGCTTGCAAGGAAAATGTATTTACAGGTAGACTAAGGGGACCCCCAGGCACTATATTGGAAGGATTTGGCCATTTTTTATGCTTTCATATTAAATACCAAAAAATCACTGCTCATTTCAAAATTAAGGGCAGGACCCAGACCCCTATAACCATTGTATGTCCAATTACTTGCATATAAGCCTTCAAAATGGGCACTTGATTTTTGGGTCCCATTGACTTTAATGGGGTTCGTTTTTTGGGGTCCGTACTTTCGCGGTGTTTGAAAGTTCTGGTGCAAACCGAACAGGGGGCCATTCGGCCCATCCCTAGTGACCACTACTTACTGCATAATTCCCTGAATGTTACTCCTTCCAATACTCTCTTCACATTGCATTCCCCTTTTCTTTTAACATGTTTACCTAGTTGCCTAGTCGCCTAGTCACCTTTAAGGGGCATACCCACTGACTGAGTCTAACTCCTGATTTCACTGTTTTTGAATTTCACGCTGTTGAAACATTGCACTGTTTGAGCTTGCAAATGTTAAAGGGTCCCAACTGTGCTGGCAGAAGCTTACTTCAATGAACTGTTTAGATCTTGTTAACTACGTATACCCGAGTTCTTTGGTAAAACTAAAATACACCTTTTTTTTAGGTAGCTACTGTTATACTGAATTATATTATACATCAGTGAAAATAAAACAAAAATGTACAGCACTGCCTATATGTCACATATAATATAAGTGAAAAACTACCACATATGAAAGTCCACATAACAAGTCTCCATGTGATTGTGATTACTCCAATGACAAACGTGACATGCTATAGTTCTTCAAAGAAGAAAAAAAAAAGCTTCCACAAAAGAATATTCCTCCAAGGAAAGATTTAAAATAATATAACACAATAACTTCATCAGAGCAGCATGCATGAAGTTATCATAAAAAAGTGCTTGCTTTTAATGAACTGAACTTTCACTGGGAGTGTCAAACAACCAGGAGAAATATATTTTTTCATGTAATAATACATACTCTTATATTTTACCTTGGTGTTGTGACTCAATAAAAGTCCCATGGGCTATAGATAGTTGTGGTGTATGTCAGCACAGTCATAACTTTTAATGCTGATAGCTGCCATTAAGTGTGGGAGGTTGTCATTGCCCAACTATGTAAAGTAATGTGGTCTAAGGTAGACCACATCTTCTTTCAGTCATGCACACAACTAGCACAAACTGAGTGTGAGGTAAAGGTGATAGTTTCCAGCTCAGGATGTATCCTTCAGCTGCAGCAGGTAACAACCACGCTGACAGGTTCCCTTTAAGAGATACCAGAATTGTACAAACATCTAAATATGTATATTAAAAAAAATATCATTATAGATGTATAGCAACAGTGAAATAACATCATCAAATGGCATTCAAAAGCCTTCAAGTTTGAAAACACCTTACATCAACATGCCCTCAATAAGTATGTTTAATTTTGTGCGGCACTAAGTCTCCATTATCGACAGCATTAGTCACTTTTTTTTCATAATAGACACATTTTTGTTTTAGAGTCTAAGCACAGCATATTTGTCTTACTTTAGGGATAATAATTGCATCAGTAATCAATATTTGTACATTCACCAGGTCATTTTTAATGTGATGGTTTGGAATATTTGTTTTTTGTCTTTTTATTGTGATGTGCTGGGATGCCTGGAGATCCACATATTGGGCACCTGTCCTTTTCATCTTTCCCGCCTTTCTACAACTCCCGGGTAGAATCTGATGTGCATCATAAAACACATTTGGAAGTTTTAGTTATTGGATTTTAATTATAAGTTAATTATATTTTATCTGCGTGAAGGCTTTTAGATTTCATAATTATGTACTTTTTTTATACCTTTTAACCTCTCATGTGCTTTCTATCTTCAGATATCCCTGTGTGCTTCTCCTCCTGTGGAAGTGAGTTTTTATCTTGCAAAACGCTTAGAGAATTTAAAGTAGAGGTTTGCCCACCGCTGCAAAAATGAAAAACCAGCAGCTGTACATACTGCAGCTGATGTCTTCTAATAATCGGACACTTACCTGTCCTGGAGTCCAGCGATGTTGGCACTGCAGCTGATGTTTCCATCAGCTGTCGGGTGCATGCCGCCTCCATTGCGAGTAAGGGAACCCAGCAGTGTAGCCTTTCTGCTTCACACCGGGAACCCTACTGCTCATGCGCGAGGCTCCGCTCCTCTCTTCTACTGGCCCGGAGACAAGAGGAGGAGGAGGAGGGAGCCCCAGCTGTGACGTCAATACCCACAGCTGAGGCTCCCGGAAGTGGGGAAAGCATACCTGTGAAAGAAAGGTATGCTGTCCCCCCGCTCCCCCGAAAGGTACCAAATGTGACACTGGAGGGCGGGAGGAGTACAATGAGTGGAAGTTCCACTTTTGGGTGGAACTCTGCTTTAAGCACAGACCATCTTCATTGATGGATGGTATAAGCTCAGTTGTCATATGTTGATGTCAGGTCTTTTCAAACTTGAAGGTTTTTGAAGTCAGATAAAGCAGCCTGATCTAAGTAAAGTGTATTATCTCTCATGTTCAATAGAAAATGCATTTAGCTATAAAAAAATTTAAATTAGCTTTGTGTGTAAACTATTTTGTTAATGAGTAAATGCATATGTACCCACTTGTAAAAACTGCAAATATGAAATGGATACAATTATGATCTTAAAAACAGAGTAGAAATAAAAATACTTTGTGTAAAAATATAAATTAAAAAATGGGAATTAATTAAAATATTTAACAAAATGCTATTTGCTAATCAAATGAATTCCATAGACATTCAGTTGGATGCATCAGTGAGAGAAAAAAAATGAAGACTCCTGTGTCCAACTGCAAAATATTTCTTTCTAGCTACAACCAAATTTAAAGTGGAACTTTGAGCAAAATCAGAAATTATATACAGTTTATACCGAAGTCTGTCACCAGATGTATTGCACCGATTCTTGTTTTTCTAGGACCCCCATTACAAATATTCTACTATGCTGATTCAGTGGTTTTGAAGCTTCATACCCCACTTGTTGCTTTTACTTTAATATTTATAATCATACAAGAGATTGGAAGAAACTCATGTTTCCTTTTTTTTTTTTTTTTTTTTTTAAAGTTTAAAAGTTTTTAGCATAGTTAAACCAAAGCATTTCTTTAGAACATGCCATTACTAAAATATGCTTGCATCTCTTGAACACTTTTCCCAAAAGTATATCAGTTGCTTTAATTATAGTTATATTTTAACATTTTTAGTGCATTCATTTGCATACTGGAATGCATAAAATACATCTTATGTATTTTTATGTTCCACATTTTGAAGGTTAATATTTTAAGTGCTTTTACTTTTTGACAAGTATGAAAGGCATAGAACAGTGAATGACTGAAGAATAATGGACAGTAAGATCACTAATGAGCCAGATTGTGAAAAGGGTTGATGGAATCACAAGGACACTCAATCACTTTAGCCAATTAGCACTTTGATATTATGTTTGAAAAGAGCAGAGCTCTTGTGATTATCCTTCCATAGATGAAAATGAAATCTAAAAGAAACTAGTTTGTATTACACAGCATTTTAATAGCTGCAGAGTAATTTTCTATAGCAAAATAGCACATTTTGCCAAGTCAGTGAGGATGAGCTTCCAGTTCAAACCCCTATTAGGTCCAAATGTTATATGTTCAAAGTTCACCAAAATATGAACTCTTAGGGATGTTTGGCTATGTCCCATAATGCAATGTGGTGCACTGTAACCTCTGATCAGGTGCAATGCCTTGGTCATTGATGGAATTTGGTCATAGTCTCTGCTCCGCTCAGTGTGGAGGGGAAAAGTGTCAGCCCCGGTGACACAGTGCTGTGGGCACTGCTGCCTATGTCACTGGGACTGACACTTTACCCCTCCACACTGATCTTTAAGATCTCCAGATTCTTTTCATCTTCCTCTTTCTGTACACATATTTTGCCATCCACTGCTACGCTGAGTGGTGTACATTGGGGAGATCCTTGTGTGGAATGTGTGGGGCCCTGGCTGTCCTTTTGGGCACACCTGAGACACCTTGAGTTGTTGACCGGGGAAACCTCTCTATACATTTGTGATGATCTAGACATGCTGTTCATGTGGATGAATTCAATATCATATGTGACCTTCTCTTAACACCCTTGAAGAAAGGCTTGAACCCTTCCTGAAACGCGTTGGGTACACAGAGAAGACAGGGGGCACCGTATTGTAAATACCCATATAAATCAGCTGTTTCATCATTTGATGACTTGTTTTTTATATAATTGGTGCTGTAGACACCTTTTTGTGAATGTTAAAATAAAAATCATATGTTTTATACAATACTATTTATCTCCTTTTGATTTTGGTTGCCCTTAAAGTCCCATCAGTACTAGGGAGTTACTCATTCTCCTAACATCCCATTTTAATACTACATTTTTTCTCATGTTTGTGTCAGCAACAAGATCTGTTGCTGCTGTTCCCTTTTGTTTTTGTTTTTTTTGGGGGGTGGGTTAATTTTACTGCATATTTTTTTTCACATTTTAATTAAAATAAATTACAAAAAGGGGGTTTTATTTTGCTTTTGGTGTTTTGAGGGTTTAGGTTTGGATTTTTTTGTTGTTATTTTAATATTTGTTTTGTCCATCCATTTTTTTTGTGTTTAACCGCTTTTGCTACTTTCAGAGGGTGGGAGTATGTTTTAAAATGTTCTTCCCTTTGTGGTGCACGTGTGGTTTGTCTAGCATATGTAAAAGCACACTCTATGGCCGCTGAGTCCATCAAACATGGCGAATTACAGAGTAGGGAACAGCCCTTTACCACATGATTGTTGTAACTAATTACAGCAATCACAAATGTAAACGAAGGCTGTATTGTGAAGCTACCAATTTGTGTCCTCTCATGCCAATCCACTAGGGGAGAAAACAGAGTCCAGACAAATCAGTACAGTGTTACCACACAAGTCTAAGCAACAGTGTCCCCGATCCCTAGCCACACCAGTACAGTGTCAAAAAAACACAGTGTAAGCAAGCCATAGTGTACCTGATCGCTGGTCACAGTGTCACCAGACCCTTGAAGCCATCCACAGTGTACCTGATAACATCAATACAGTGTCACCTTTGTCTGCCACCTGAACTTTGGTTGGAAGCCAAACAGTGGGGACACTGTGTGAACATTGAACAAATCTTGCTTTTTTGACTGCTGGTGATTGCTGGATTGCATTTTTTAGGTTCTTTCTGGGCCTTTTCCTTGTAGCTTTTTAATACCCTTTTCTGACACTTTTTAAACAGTTTCTTTTCTTTGCTTCCTTCAGCTTACTAATTAAGGGGAGTGGTTAATTGCTCACAGGTGCTTGAGGCCTATATAAACTTGTGTAGAGCTTATTGTGAGCCTGCTCATCTTTGAGACTGGTTGAACTCTGTCCAAGTGGAACTATTCTAAGGGGTGAGTTAAAACCAGAGTTTAAAACAGGAGTTAAGACAGGAGTCTTCTAACCTGTGACATCTTAAACTTCCTACAAGCAATTATATTGTAACTGGGAAATGAGTGCTAGCAGGGTTGGAGGTTTTGCTCAGTGCACAGTGTGCCACATGTATGCAAAATTGGTGCAACTGCTCCAGGATGGATACCGCTGTGGCAGATGTGAGCGGGTTGCCCTTCTGGAAGCTCGCATTAGAGATCTGGAGGAGCAAGTTTCAACACTGGGCGGAAAGGACAACCTTGAAAGGGGTCCTCTGCTCGCTGAGCAGGTGGTCAGTAGGGGTGATGTGGAGGGTGGAGGGGCAAGTCAGGATTATCAGATATGAAGATGGGTTAATGTAGTTAGAGGGAGTGGAAGTGGCTCACAGAAAAGGAAGGCCAGTCCTGTATTTGTGCATCAAAACAAATTTGCCAAGTTGGGTGAAGATGTGGAGGTGGCAAACACAGAGGTGGCAGCCCTAGATGTCACTGCTACCCCTAACAGCCGGGAGAGCAGACCATCTAGTAGAGCTGGTGAGGGGAGTGCAGGTAGGCCTAGACAGTTGCTGGTAATAGGGGATTCTATAATCATAATAATAATTTGTCGCCAGGATTGCCTCAACCGAATGTTTTGCTGTCTCCCTGGTGCTAGGGTTCGGCATGTGGTGGACCGAGTGGATAAATTACTGGGAGGGGCTGGGCATGACCCAGCTGTCTTGGTCCACGTTGGAACCAATGACAGTATACATGGAAGGTGGAGGCTCCTTAAGAATCAATTTAAAGAACTAGGCTGCAAGTTGAAGGGAAGGACCTCCAAGATGATATTCTCTGAAATATTGCCTGTGCCATGCGCAACACAGGAAAGGCAGGGGATGATTAGAGAGCTGAATGCATGGCTAAAGACCTGGTGTAGGGAGGAGGAATTTGGGTTTCTAGAGCACTCGGCTGACTTTTCATTGGGGTGCAACCTATATGCTAAAGACGGTTTGCACTTGAATGGATGGGGGTCTGCTGTGCTGGGGAAGAGGTTTATGGGAAGGCTGGAGGAGTATTTAAACTAGGATTGAGGGGGAGGGTCAACTAGAATTACATCGGGCAGACAGGTTAGTTAGGGGTCTGACATTAATGGAGGGTGGAATGGGAATAGATGGGGGAGGGCTATGGCAGGTGACAGGAAATTTCCCATGTTACAAACTGCCATTGGAAACCATAGTGCCATTTGTACTACTAAAAATGATATGAAAAACACCAGAGCTAAATGTAGTAATGCATTAAAGTGTTTGTTCACCAATGCCAGAAGTCTGCCAAGCAAAATAGGTGAGTTGGAAGCTCTGGTGCATGAGGAGAGCTATGATGTAATTGGTATTGCTGAAACTTGGCTTAAATCTTCACATGACTGGGCTATTAATATTCCTGGCTATGCACTCTTTCGGAGAGACAGGGTAAAAACGAAAGGTGGCAGGGTCTGTCTCTATGTGAGAAGTGATCTCAAAGCAAACATGAAAGAGGACCTGGTTGATGGAGAGTGTGATGAGTCTGAAGCATTATGGGTGGAACTGCATATAGATGTGCGTAGTTCAGTTAATCATTGGAGTTTATTATAGACCACCCAATGTTCACAAGGAGGTGGAGACTCAGCTCCTTGCACAGATGGAAAGGGCTGCAAGGGCTGGGACGGTGATAATAATGGGGGATTTTAACTAACCAGAAATTGACTGGAGTAATGGTACTGCTGGGACAGTTAAAGGGCAAAAATGTATAACCCTATTACAGGACAATTTTATGGTCCAGTTTATTGAGGCCCCAACTAGGAATGATGCTCTGCTGGATCTGGTAATCTCAAACCATGCAGACCTTATAACTAATGTTCAGATAAAGGAACACCTGGGTAGCAGTGATCATAACATGATTTAATTTGATGTTAGCTGTAAGCAAGAAATACATACAGGAAAGATAAAAACGCTCAACTTCAAGAGAGCAAATTTTCCAAGGATGAGGGCTGCTCTCCAGGACTTGGACTGGGAGGGAATATTGGCATCAATGAGCACAGAACAGAAATGGGAATTCTTCAAAAAGACTGTTTGGGACCTCACTGCAAAGTATATTCCCATGGGCAATAAGTTTAAAAGGCTTAAAATAAAACCTATGTGGCTCACGGTCAAAGTTAAAAAAGCTATAAACAATAAGAAAAGAGCTTTTAAAAAATATAAAAATGAAGGAAAACTAGCGTTGTTTAAATGTTACAAAGAATTTAACAGAATATATAAAAAGGAAATCAAGGATGCAAAAATTCAAAACGAACGACAGATTGCAAAAGATAGTAGGACAAACCCAAAAAAATTCTTCAAATATATTAACCACTTCCCGACCGCCCCCTGTATATTTACGTCGGCAGAATGGCACGTACAGGCAGAATCACGTACCTGTACGTGACATTCTTCCGGCGGTTGGGGGGTCCGATCGGACCCCCCTCCGCCGGCGGGGACGGTCGGGATCGCTTCAGAAGCGATGCGGGACGAGGTAACGGCCAGTCGTTTCTGGCCACCCCCTCCCGATCGCTCTGGCCAATAGGATTCGTCCGCTTCCTTCCCCTTCCTGTGTAATTGTAAACACAGGCAAGGGGAAGTGATGTCACGCTCCTCGTGTCGGTCTTTCTGACCGGGACGCCGAGCGGAGAAGACATCAAGTAAGTGCACAAACACTACACTGACACCAGGTACACATAGGCACACATTTCACCCCCCTGTCACCCCCTGATCACCCCCCAGATCACCCCCTGCCCCCCCTGTCACAGTGTCACTGATTGCAGTGATCATTTATTTTACTGATCACTGCATTTAGTGTCAGTGTGACTGCAATAACTGTCAGGGCAGTTAGTTTTAGGCCCCTTTAGGTCCAAGGTAGCCCCCTACCCCCCCCCCCAATAAAGGTTTAACCCCTTGATTGCCCCCTAGGTAACCCTTTCACCCCCTTTTGCCAGTGTCACTAAGCGATCGTTTATTTTGATCGCTCTTAGTGTCACTGGTGCCGCTAGGTAGCCAGTTTTTTTTTTTAGGTAACCGCCAGGTTTATATAGGATTATAAATAGGTTTATAGGTCAGGTACCCCCATATTACAACCTAAATAAAGGTTTTAACCCCTTGATTGCCCCTAGAGTTAACTCTTTCACCAGTGATCACAGTATAAGTGTCACTGGTGACGCTGGTTAGCCAGTTAGTTATTTAGTTATTTAGGTTCCCCGTCAGGTTTTTATATATCGTCAGGTACCCCCATATATTACCTAATAAAGGTTTTAACCCCCTGATTGCCCCTAGTTAACCCTTTCACCAGTGATCACCGTATAACTGTTACGGGTGACGCTGGTTAGTTAGCTTGTTTTTTTATACTGTCAGGGCACCCGCCATTTATTACCCAACTATCGGTTTAACCCCCTGATCGCCCGGCGGGTGATATCAATTAGGTGTTAGGGTCAAATAAGGTCTGCGTCGCCCCAGGTTAGTGCCAGTACCGCAAACACCCACGCGCAAAGCATACACCTCCCTTAGTGGTATAGTATCTGAACAGATCAATATCTGATCTGATCAGATCTATACTAGCGTCCCAGCAGTTTAGGGTTCCAAAAAACGCATTGTTAGCGGGATCAGCCCAGATACCTGCTAGCACCTGCGTTTTCCCCCTCCGCCCAGCCCAGCCCAGCCCACCCAAGTGCAGTATCGATCGATCACTGTCACTTCCAAAACACTAAGCACACATAACTGCAGCGTTCGCAGAGTCAGGCCTGATCCCTGCGATCGCTAACAGTTTTTTTGGTAGCGTTTTGATTCATTCGCCAGCAGCCTAGGAGCTTTTTTTCCTGTGAATCTCACTAGTGTACTACTAAATTTAGAGCCCAAAATGGCAAATCGCAAGTACACTAGTGAACAGGCCTACTTGTTTCTGAGTATGTCAGATAGTGAAGAGGAGGTCACTCATCTGTCAGAATCAGGCTCAGAATACGATCCAGTAGACGACAGCGGCTCCATGACAGATAGCTCTGGCGACGAAGGTGTGGTCCCTGCTAAGGTCAGGCGTACCCGATCCCGATCTTCTGATGTTGTTGAGGTGCAGGAACCGCAGGTCTCTCGTATGGAGCAGAGAAGTACTAGCGCCGCTATTCCTTCTGGTGAACTGGCAAGCACCAGCGGCCTAGTACACCCTGGACGTAGTCAAACCAGCACTGCAGTAACACTTGGTGACGTGGCGAGTCCCATAAGTGCAGTTCAAGCTGGCGAGGTGGCAAGCACAAGTAGTGTCCCGCTGCCACCAAGAAGAAGACAAAGGCAGGCCCGTCGATCACATAGTGTCCTTCCTGCAGAATTCGCCAATCCTGATTGGGTGCCCACCACTTCTGCAGAACCCGTACTTCCCCCATTCACTGGCCAACCCGGTATTCAGGTGGAAACAGCTGATTTTAAGCCATCCGATTTTTATTCGCTGTTTTTCACGGAAGATCTCTATAGATCTATTGTGGACCAAAGTAATATATACGCTGGTCAACACATCGCCGCTAATCCCCAAGTGCCTTCCCTTGCCAGAGATTGGAAACCAATTACGGTTTCCGAATTTAAGACCTTTCTGGGCCTTTCCCTCAACATGGGCATACACAAATTCCCGACGCTGAGGTCTTATTGGTCCACCTCACCGCACCACCATATGCCCGTGTTCTCTGCCTCCATGTCCAGGGCACGATACGAACAGATCTTGCGGTTCATGCACTTCAGTGACAATGAACTTTGTCGTCCTCGTGGAGACCCTGAATTTGATCGGCTCTACAAAATTCGGCCCCTCATAAACCACTTCAACCAATGTTTTGCAGCCTTGTTTACGCCCAATCAAGTTGTCTGCGTTGACGAGTCCCTGATTAAGTTTTCTGGCCGCTTGTCTTTCAAACAGTTCCTTCCCAGCAAGCGTGCCAGATACGGGGTCAAGCTCTACAAGCTCTGTGACAGGGCAACAGGCTATACGTGGAGCTTTTCGGTTTATGAGGGAAAAGATAGTCACGTAGAGCCGGAGAACTGTCCAGATTACATAGGGAGCGCTGGCAAGATAGTGTGGAACTTGGTGTCACCCTTATTCGGAAAGGGGTACCACTTGTACGTGGACAATTATTACACGAGCGTGCCACTGTTTAGTCACTTGTTTGATCATCAGATTGGAGCATGTGGCACCGTGCGACCTAATCGCCGGGGCTTTCCCCAGCGGCTTGTAGATTCCCGTCTTAGGCTGGGGGAGAGAGCCTGCTTGAAGTGTAATAACTTGCTCGCTGTGAAGTGGAGGGATAATAGGAATGTTTTCGTTCTTACCTCCCTTCATGCAGACACGACAGTCCAAATTCGTACGGCGGCTGGTGTTGTGACGAAACCCCTCTGTATCCACGAATACAACCTTAATATGGGGGGGGTGGACCTCAACGACCAGTTGTTGGCGCCGTACCTAGTTGTCCGTAAGGCTAGACGCTGGTACAAAAAAGTGTCTATTTATTTATTCCAATTGGCTTTGCTGAATGCTCATGTGCTATACGGAGCTTCAGGCGGGACGTTACCCTTCCTTGAATTCCAGGGAGCGGTTGTCATGGAACTCCTGTATCCAGGCGATTCCACACCTCACCATCCCCTACCAAATGCAGTAAGCCGGCTGCATGAGAGGCATTATCCTCATGTCCTCCAGAGTACCCCTACCCAACGAGCCCCCCAAAGAAGATGTCGTGTCTGTAGCAAGCGCGGATTTAGGCGTGACACCCGTTATTATTGTCCACGCTGTCCTGACAATCCTGGTCTCTGCGTTGGTGAATGCTTTGAACGCTACCACGAACTAGTGAGGTATTAGCGTAGGGTACAGCATTTCACAGGCTAGGATACACTTTCACAGGGTCTCAAGAATGCCATCGCATTTTGAGACCCGACCGTTGCAGTTCAAATTATAGTTACAGGGTCTCAAGAATGCCATCGCATTTTGAGACCCGACCGTTACAGTTAAAATTATAGTTATAGTTTAAAAAAAAAGTGTAAAAAAAAAAAAAAAAAAGTACAAAAAAAAAAAAAACCCCAAAAAAAATATAAAATAAAAAACCAAAAATAGTTGTCGTTTTATTGTTCTCTCTCTATTGTTGCTCTTTTTTACTCTATTCTATTCTGCAATGTTTTATTATGTTTTATCATGCTTGCTTTTCAGGTATGTTTTATTGTTAACCATTTTTTTGTTTTCAGGTGCGCCATTCAGTTGCAGCGCGGATTTATTTATCTTGACAGCAACAGCGTTTGCTCCCACGATACATAAAGCCGCGACTCCAACACTGTAGGAGGTGATTTCACCACCACAGTTAAAAAAAAGAGCATATATGCCGAAGCATGGGGGCAGCAGAGGGCGGAGGAGCGATTTTGCTCCTAATGCCACGTACATACGGTCGAAAAAAGTCCGACCATGTGTACGTGGCATAACTTTTTTGCGGGAGGATGCCCCCATGCTTCGGCATATATATATTTTAGGCACCGGTTGCGTTAACAAAATGTTTTATTTTTTACTATGTTTTTTTTTTTGGTATTTGCTTTGCAGGTATGGTATGGTAAGGTCTTACTGTTATACTGTAATGTTACTTTGTTTTAATGTTAACCATTATTTGCTTAGCAGGTACGCCATTCAGTTGCAGCGTGGATTTATTTATCTTGACAGCAACAGCGTTTGCTCCCACGATACATAAAGCCGCGACTCCAATGCTGTAGGAGGTGATTTCACCACCACAGTTAAAAAAAAGAGCATATATGCCGAAGCATGGGGGCAGCAGAGGGCGGAGGAGCGATTTTGCTCCTAATGCCACGTACATACGGTCGAAAAAAGTTCGACCATGTATACGTGGCATAACTTTTTTTGCGGGAGGATGCCCCCATGCTTCGGCATATATAAATGGTGCATGTATGCCCATCATTAGAAGTGGGTGGATGAAGGGAGGTATTCTAATGGTGGGCATACCCACCGCGCCATTGGGAAATTGGGAAAGCATTTTATCACACCGATCTTGGTGTGGTCAGATGCTTTGAGGGCACAGGAAAGATCTAGGGTCTAATAGACCCCAATTTTTTCAAAAAAAGAGTACCTGTCACTGCCTATTGCTATCATAGGGGATATTTACATTCCCTGCGATAACAATAAAAATGACAACTAAGAAAAAAAAAAATGGAAGGAACAGTTTAAAAATAAAATAAAAAAGCTAAATAAAAAGAAAAACTAAAAAAAAAAAAAAAAAAGCACCCCTGCCCCCCCTTCTTTTGCGCAAAGGCGAACACAAGCGTTGGTCTGGCGTCATATGTAAACAGCAATTGCACCATGCATGTGAGGTATCACCGCGAAGGTCAGATCGAGGGCAGTAATTTTAGCAGTAGACCTCCTCCGTGAATCTAATGTGGTAACCTGTAAAGGCTTTTAAAGGCTTTTAAAAATGTATGTAGTGTGTCGCCACTGCGTGTTTGTGCGCAATTTTAAAGCATGTCGTGTTTGGTATCCATGTACTCGGCCTAAGATCATATTTTTTATTTCATCAAAAAATTTGAGCAATATAGTGTGTTTTAGTGCATTAAAATAAAAAAAAGTGTATTTTTTCCACAAAAAAATGCGTTTGAAAAATCGCTGCGCAAATACTGTGTGGAAAAAAAAAATGCAACACCCACCATTTTAATCTGTAGGGCCTTTGCTTTAACAATATATATAGTGTTTGGGGGTTCAACGTAATTTTCTTGCAAAAAAAAAATATGTTTTCATGTAAACAAAAAGTGTCAGAAAGGGCTTTATCTTCAAGTGGTTAGAAGAGTGGGTGACGTGTGACATAGGCTTTTAAATGTTGTGCATAAAATGCCAGGACAGTTCAAACCCCCCCCAAATGACCCCATTTTGGAAAGTAGACACCCCAAGCTATTTGCTGAGAGCAATGTTGAGCCCATTAAATATTTTTTTTTTTGGTCCCAAGAGATTGAATAATGAAAAAAAAAAAAATAATATTTTTTTTTACAAAAACTTGTCACTAAATGATATATTGCTCAAACATGCCATGGGCATATGTGGAGATACACCCCAAAATACATTCTGTTGCTTCTCCTGAGTACGGGGATACCACATGTGTGGGACTTTTTGGGAGCCTAGCCGCGTACGGGACCCCAAAATCCAAGCACCGCTTTCAGGCTTTCTAAGGGTGTAATTTTTTTATTTCACTCCTCACTGCCAATCACAGTTTCGGAGGCCATGGAATGCCCAGATGGCACAAACCACCCCAAATGACCCCATTTTGGAAAGTAGACACCCCAAGCTATTTGCTGAGAGGTATGGTGAGTATTTTGCAGATCTCGCTTTTTGTCACAATGTTTTGAAAATTGAAAAAAGAAAAAAAAAATTTTTTTTTCTTTACTTTCTTCATTTTCAAAAACACATGAGAGCTGTAAAATACTCACCATGCCTCTCAACAAATAGCTTGGGGTGTCTACTTTCCAAAATGGGGTCATTTGGGGGGTTTTGTGCTATTTTGGCATTTTATGGCCTTCGAAACTGTGATAGGTAGTGAGGAGTGAAATCAAAAATTTGCACCCTTAGAAATCCTGAAGGCGGTGCTTGGGTTTCGGGGCCCCGTACGCGGCTAGGCTCCCAAAAAGTCCCACACATGTGGTATCCCCATACTCAGGAGAAGCAGCAAAATGTATTTTGGGGTGCAATTCCACATATAACCATGGCATGTGTGAGCAATATATCATTTAGTGACAACTTTTTGAATAAATTTTTTTTATTTTTTTTTTTTGTCTTTATTCAATCACTTGGGACTAAAAAAAAAAAATATTCAACGGGCTCAACATGCCTCTCAGCAAATAGCTTGGGGTGTCTACTTTCCAAAATGGGGTCATTTGGGGGGGTTTTGTGCCATCTTGGCATTTTATGGCCTTCAAAACTGTGATAGGTAGTGATAGGTAGTGAGGAGTGAAATCAAAAATTTATGCCCTTAGAAATCCTGAAGGCGGTGCTTGGTTTTCGGGGTCCCGTATGCGGATAGGCTCCCAAAAAGTCCCACACATGTGGTATCCCCGTACTCAGGAGAAGCAGCAGAATGTATTTTGGGGTGTAATTCCACATATGCCCATGGCATGTGTGGGCAATATATCATTTAGTGACAACTTTGGGCAAAAAAAAAAAAGTTTGTAATATTCCCGCAACTTGTGGCAAAATATAAAATATTCCATGTACTCAACATGCCTCTCAGCAAATAGCTTGGGGTGTCTACTTTCCAAAATGGGGTCATTTGGGGGGTTTTGTGCAATTTTGGCATTTTATGGCCTTCGAAACTGTGATAGGTAGTGAGGAGTGAAATCAAAAAATTTACACCCTTAGAAATGCTGAAGGTGGTGCTTGGGTTTCGGGGCCCCGTACGCGGCTAGGCTCCCAAAAAGTCCCACACATGTGGTATCCCCGTACTCAGGAGAAGTGGCAAAATGTATTTTGGGGTGCAATTCCACATATAACCATGGCATGTGTGAGCAATATATCATTTAGTGACAACTTTTTGAATACATTTTTTTTTTTTTTTTTTTTTTGTCTTTATTCAATCACTTGGGACTAAAAAAAAAAATATTCAATGGGCTCAACATGCCTCTCAGCAAATAGCTTGGGGTGTCTACTTTCCAAAATGGGGTCATTTGGGGGGGTTTTGTGCCATCTTGGCATTTTATGGCCTTCAAAACTGTGATAGGTAGTGATAGGTAGTGAGGAGTGAAATCAAAAATTTATGCCCTTAGAAATCCTGAAGGCGGTGCTTGGTTTTCGGGGTCCCGTATGCGGATAGGCTCCCAAAAAGTCCCACACATGTGGTATCCTCGTACTCAGGAGAAGCAGCAGAATGTATTTTGGGGTGTAATTCCACATATGCCCATGGCATGTGTGGGCAATATATCATTTAGTGACAACTTTGGGCAAAAAAAAAAAAGTTTGTAATATTCCCGCAACTTGTGGCAAAATATAAAATATTCCATGTACTCAACATGCCTCTCAGCAAATAGCTTGGGGTGTCTACTTTCCAAAATGGGGTCATTTGGGGGGGTTTTGTGCTATTTTGGCATTTTATGGCCTTCAAAACTGTGATAGGTAGTGAGGAGTGAAATCAAAAATTTGCACCCTTAGAAACCCTGAAGGCGTTGATTGGGTTTCGGGGCCCCGTGCGCGGCTAGGCTCCCAAAAAGTCCCACACATGTGGTATCCCCATACTCGGGAGAAGCAGCAAAATGTATTTTGGGGTGCATCTCCACATATAACCATGGCATGTGTGAGCAATATATCATTTAGTGACAACTTTATGAAAAAAAATTTTTTTTTTTTTTTTTTTTGTCTTTATTCAATCCCTTGGGACTAAAAAAAAAATATTCAATGGGCTCAACATGCCTCTCAGCAAATAGCTTGGGGTGTCTACTTTCCAAAATGGGGTCATTTGGGGGGGTTTTGTACTTCCCTGCCATTTTAGCACCTCAAGAAATGAGATAGGTAGTCATAAATTAAAAGCCGTGTAAATTCCAGAAAATGTACTCTAGTTTGTAGACGCTATAACTTTTGCGCAAACCAATAAATATACGCTTATTGGCATTTTTTTTACTAAAGACATGTGGCTGAATACATTTTGGCCCAAATGTTTGACTAAAATTGAGTTTATTAGATTTTTTTTATAACAAAAAGTAGAAAATCTCTTTTTTTTTCAAAATTTTAGCTCCTTTTCCGTTTATATCGCAAAAAAATAAAAATCACAGAGGCAATCAAATACCATCAAAAGAAAGCTCTATTTGTGGGAAGAAAAGGACGCAAATTTCGTTTGGTTACAAAATTGCATGACCGCGCAATTACCAGTTAAAGTAGTGCAGTGCGAAATTGAAAAAAGACCTCTGGTCCTTAAGCTGACAATTGGTCCGGGGCTAAAGTGGTTAATAGTAAAAAGGTCAGTTCTGAGCATGTAGGCCCTTTACAAAATAATCTAGAGTGGGTGACTGGGGACAAAGAGAAGGCTAATTTATGAAATACTTTCTTTAGCTCTGTGTATACAAAGGAGCATGGGGGAGCTCATGTCCATAATGGGGGTGGTATTAACACAGCCCCGAATGATCCACAATGGCTCAAAAGTGATATGGTCCAGAAATATTTAGACAGAATAAAGGTGGATAAAGCACCTGGACCAGATGGCATCCACCCATGGATCCTAAAAGAATTGAGCTCTGTAATTTCAAAGCCATTGTATTTAATTTTTAGGGACTCATTAATGACAGGAATAATACCACTGAATTGGCGCAGGGCCAATGTGGTGCCTATATTTAAAAAGGGAACAAAGTCTTTACCAAGTAACTATAGACCTGTTAGTTTAACTTCTATAGTCGGGAAGATACTGGAGCGTTTAATAAAAGACCACATAGACGAGTTCTTGCAGGAAAAAAAACATTTTAAGCAACAGACAGCATGGGTTCATGAAAGACAGAAGTTGTCAGACAAACCTGATTTCTTTTTATGAAGAGGTAAGTAAAACCTTGGACAGAGGCGTGGCTGTAGACGTGGTATACTTGGATTTTGCAAAAGCGTTCGATACAGTGCCCCACACACGGCTCATGTGTAAAGTAAGTTCTACAGGCTTGGAAATATCAGTTTGTAAATGGATGGAAAACAGGCTAAATGACAGAATTCAGAGAGTAGTGGTTAATGATTCTTACTCTGAATGGTCTAAGGTTATCAGTGGTGTACCCAAGGTTCAGTGCTGGGACCCTTACTTTTTAATATCTTTATAAATGATATTGGGTCTGGGATCAAAAGTAAAATTTCTGTCTTTGCAGATGACACCAAGCTATGCAGTGGAATAACGTCCTTACAGGAGGTCTCCAATTTACAAGCCGACATCAATGCTCTGTCTAATTGGGCGACTATGTGGCAGATGAGGTTTAATGTTGATAAATGTAAAGTTATGCACTTGGGGGGCTAAGAATATGCATGCATCATACATACTAGGGGGAGTACAACTGGGGGAATCCATAGTGGAGAAGGATCTGGGGGTTTTGGTAGATCATAAGCTCAATAATAGCATGCAATGTCAAGCTGCGGTTTCCAAAGCAAGCAAAGTCCTTTCTTGTATTAAGAGAGGTATGGACTCCAGAGAGAGAGATATCATTTTGCCCCTGTTCAAATCATTAGTAAGACCTCATCTGGAATATGCAGTTCCGTTTTGGGCACCAGTTCTCAAAAAGGATATCAGGGAACTGGAGAAAGTGCAGAGAAGGGCCACCAAACTGATAAGATGCATGGAGGAGCTCAGCTATGAGGAAAGATTAGAGGAACTGAATTTATTCACTCTTGAGAAGAGGAGAATAAGGGGGTATATGATCAACATGTACAAATATATAAGGGGTCCATATAGTGAGCTTGGTGTTGAGTTATTCACTTTACGGTCAACACAGAGGACAAGGGGGCACTCTTTACATCTAGAGGAAAAGAGATTTCATCTCCAAATACGGAAAGGTTTCTTCACAGTAAGAGCTGTGAAAATGTGGAATAGACTCCCTCCAGAGGTGGTTCTGGTTAACTCAGTAGATTGCTTTAAGAAGGGCCTGGATACTTTCTTAAATGTACATAATATAACTGGGTACTAACATTTTTTTTTTTTAACTCTTTAATTTTTATTTTTATTTTGAATGTAAGACATTTACAAGCAAACATTAAAACACACGTGATCCTTTAACCGCTTCAATACAGGGCTTTTAAACACCCTTCCTTACCAGAGCACTTTTTGCGATTCGGCACTGCGTCGCTTTAACTAACAATTGCGCGGTCGTGCGACGTTACACCCAAACAAAATTGACGTCCTTTTTTTCCCACAAATAGAGCTTTCTTTTGGTGGTATTTGATCGCCCCTGCGGTTTTTATTTTTTGCGCTATAAACAAAAGAAGAGCGACAATTTTGAAAAAAAAACACAATATTTTTTACTTTTTGCTATAATAAATATCCCATTTTTTTTTTTAAAAACTATTTTTTTCCTCAGTTTAGGCCGATACGTATTCTTCTACATATTTTTGGTAAAAAAAATCGCAATAAGCGTATATTGATCGGTTTGCGCAAAAGTTATAGCGTCTACAAAATAGGGGATAGATTTATTGAATCTTTTTTTTTTTTTTTTTACTAGTAATGGCGGCGATCTGCGATTTTTTTTCGTGACTGCGACATTGCGGCGGACACTTCGGACACTTTTGACACATTTTTGGAACCATTCACATTTACACAGCAATCGTTGCTATAAAATTGCAATGATTACTGTGTAAATGTGACTGGCAGGGAAGGGGTTAACACTAGAGGGCGCTGGAGGGGTTAATATGTGTCCCTATAGGAATGATTCTAACTGTAGGGGGAGGGGACTTAAGGGGAGGAGACCGATCATGTGTTCCTCTGTACTGGGATCACATGATCGGTCTCCTCCCCGCTGACAGGACGTGGAGCTGTGTGTTTACACACACAGCTCCACGGTCCCGCCCGGTCCCGGTGTTTTAACGGGCAATCGCGGGTGCCCGGCGGACATCGCGGCCGCCGGGCACTCGCACCGGGTCCCGAGCGATGCCGCGGGCGCGCGCGCGCGCCGCCGGCGGCGCGCGCGCGCCCCCCCAGGCGGCCGGGAATCCGAGGACGTCATATGACGCCCACCCAGGATGGTAGATCCACCTTGTGGGCGTCATATGACTATGGGCGGTGTTGAAGTGGTTAAGGATATAGTGGTAGATGATTAATAATAATGATAGAAATTTAATACAAAAGATCACTTCATGTTACCTGGTCAAGTGCTCCCCTCCCCTATCCCTCCCATGATCCCCCCCCTATACACACACTACTGGTTCCCGGGTTCAAAAAGTCGGCAGGACGGGCGCGCGGGCCAAGGGAGGAAAGGGGCCCCCGGGCCCACTCCGCTGCCAGGGTAGCCACGGTGACTTTGAGGGATTTATGGGTGCGGGGGCGCCGGGGGGGAAGAACTGTCCACCCCGTCGCCTCCCACCCTTGGCCTGTGGCCCAGCTCACCCACCCAGGGACTCCATATACGGGCAAATTTCTTAAGGTTATTCTACCGAATAAACATTGCCCTCTCGCACCATATCATAGAGTTAATCGCCTCAGACCAACTCGCCGAGGAAGGAGGGGTCCTAGCCTGCCAGTTCAACGCTATTAGGCGCCTTGCCTGATACAGGCATCTCAGCAAGGCAACTTTGGTAGGGGATGATATGTTACCCTCCTCAAAGATTCCCAGAAGGCAGGTCCTAGCCTCTGGTTCCAGGGTGGTCCCAAAGATTCTATTCAGGCTGTCCACTATTTCTACCCAATACCGGAATAGCTTTGGCCACTTCCATACCATATGAAGAAGATCGCCTGGCGCCTTGCATCTTGGGCATTCGTCTCTGGGCTTTCTACCGAACAGTTTTTGGGGGGTATAATAGGCTCTGTAAATTAGGAACAGGTGGGAAACCCTTTGCGAGGGGGATATTGACACCAGGCCGCCCTGTTCGAGGACCCGGTCCCATTGTTCCGAGGTAATTGGCCCTAAGTCTTTTTCCCATCCCTTTCTACTTCTATCAGGTCCCTTGGTACTCATGGCTCTGTTTCCCAGGGTATCATATATCCTGGAAATCAGGCCCCTCATTGATCTCGGCTTCGTTATTTCCTGGAATAGGGGGGTCTTAACCCAATTAATCGTCGAGGATCTAAATTGGGTCTGAATACCGTGTCTGACCTGCAGGTATTTGTAAAAAGACCTATTTGGAATATTAAATTGTCGTCTCAGGTCCTCGAATGACTTCAAGTGGTTTCCCTCGTATAGCTGGATTAACCGGCTGATACCCTGCCTTTCCCACTCTGGAGATCTCTCTATGCCCTTTATTTCCCCTAGATTCTTGTTATACCATAGGGGGGTATACTCATTCAACCCATTGTATCCCATTATTGACTTTACTACCTTCCATACTCTGGTCATCAAGTCACTCGTCGGACACCTATGGGTGAACGAGTCTGCCTCCAGCACCTCTATTAATGAGTTATGGGGAGCGCCCAGTATCGCCAATCTATTGCCACCACACCCACTTGCCAAGAGCCCGCCATTTGCCATTTGCTGAAGTTGAGCCGACAAAAAATATAGCCGTGGGTGCGGAGTCGCCGTCCCCCCTCTCCCAACAGGGAGCTGCAATGTTTGTAGGCCGATCCGGGCTTGACCCTTTTTCCAGATTAAGTCCCTAAACAGGGATTCAATCTTCTTAAACCATTTCTGGCTAATCCAGACTGGAGAATTATGGAGAATATAGAGAACTTGCGGGAGCCAGATCATCTTAATTAAATTGCAACGCCCTGCTATGGATAGGGGGAGGCGACTCCATATCTCCACTTTTTGTTTTAGTTTAGTCAATAGGGGGGCTAGGTTATCGCGGATATAATGGTTTGTGTCGCTAGAGATCCACACCCCCAAATATTTAAGCTTGGTCACCACTTCGAGGGCCGAGGTTATAGTGGGTGTCTGGTCGGCACACGGAACCAACGGTAGCAGGGCTGACTTGCTCCAATTGATGGCTAGGCCGGAATGTTGCCGAAATTCCTCCATCATGCGCATCACTACCTCGAGTGAAAAGTTGATATCGCCAATAAAAAATAAAACGTCGTCGGCAAAAAGTGCGATTCTTTCCTCCCCCGACTGGCGCCGGAATCCCTGGAGATCCGGACACATTCTCGTCAGGATCGCCAGGGGTTCCATTGCCAGTACAAAAAGGAGGGGGGAAAGGGGGCATCCCTGCCTCGTCCCCCTTTCCAACTGAAACAACTCGGAGTAGTCCCCGCCCACTCTGACTTTAGCTCTAGGCTCATTGTATAAAAGTTTAATCCATTTAATGAAAATAGGCCCAAAACCAAATCGCTCCAGGACCAGCCATAGGTAGTCCCATTCCAGGCTGTCAAACGCTTTAACTGCATCCAGGGCCAAAATGGCCTTGGGGCTTGTATTATCCGTTGGAGTTTGCATATTAAGAAAGACTCTTCTGATATTGGTGCTAGTTGACCTGCCTGGAATGAAACCTGACTGGTCCGGGTGGATTAGCTTGTGTATGCATTTGTTTAGTCGAATCGCCAAAACCTTTGCTAAGATCTTAATGTCGGAGCATAGCAGCGAAATTGGGCGGTACGAGGTAACTTCCTGCTGGTCCTTCCCCTCTTTAAGTATCAGAATGATATTAGCCTCGAGCATCGAGGTGGGCAGTCTACCCCCGCCCAATGCCCATCTCAAAGTTTCCAACAATTCGGGCAACAATACCTCGCCATACCGTTTGTATAGCTCTATTGGCAGCCCGTCGGGGGCCGGGGACTTTTGATTGGGCATTGCTGCCACTGCAAGTCTCAATTCCTCTATAGTTACTGGCGCCTCCAATTCCGTTTTATCATTGTCGGATAGGTTTGGGAATGTTATCTGCTGTAAAAATTCAGATACTGCTGTCTCGCTCCCTTTCCTAGAGGATTTATAGAGGGTTTTATAATAGTTGCCAATAAGGTTCGTTATCTCCAATGGATCGATAACCAGATCCCCGTTTGCCCTCCTGATTGCTGGGATTGCTGAAGGGGAACTATTGGTTTTGACCAGAAGAGAGAGGGTATGGCCTACCCTTTCACCCTCGCCAAAATAATATTGCCGCTGAAAGATTCGCCTATTCTCCATTTTCTTAGTAAGTAGCATTTTATAGGTTTGTTGTTTATTGAGCCATTCCCCCATACTAGTAGGGGTCGGGTTTTCTACATAGCGGCGTTCTGCTAGGGTTACCTCACTACTACCTTCCCTTTCTTGCTCTCTCGACCGCCGCTTAATTGCTGCCATCTTCTGGATTAGCAGTCCTCTTGTATAGGCCTTTAAGGAATCCCAAATCACCCCAGGCGGCGCTGAACCCGCGTTTATTTGTATAAACTCCCTTATGCTAGTGGTCAAATCGCAGGGATTGTCAATCAGTTCAAGCCAGCAGGGATTGATCTTCCATTCCCTATAGCTGGCTCTACCCCCAGTGCTTATGTTGAGCGTCAGCAGGGAGTGATCTGAGATCCCCCTCAAGCCATACTCTATATCTCTCACCAACAAGTTCACCTCATCATTCCCCAGGGCCATATCGATTCTAGAGAGGGTACGGTAGGAATCTGAAAAGCAAGAGTACTGCCTATCATGTGGGTGCCGCGTACGCCATATGTCACTTAACCCTATTTCCCTCAGAAACCGTGACAGGCGGTTCCCCTCTCCCGCCCTAGGTCTAGCGGGTACAGGGAATCTGTCTAGTCCCGTGTCTAACACCTCGTTGTAGTCCCCTAGGGCTATCATTGGAATACCTGGTTTATCCAGAGCGAACTCAAGTAGTTTATACAGAACCTCGAGCTTAAAAGGGGGAGGTATATAGATATTTGCTATAATGTAAGGCTGACTACCAATCAAGCAAGACAGGAATATATAGCGACCCTGTTCGTCAATAGAGATTCCGCTACAGGAAAAAGGTACTCCTCTCCCTACCAAGATGCTCACTCCCCTGGAGTAGGAGGAATGGAATGAGTGGTATTGGGCCAAGAACTTGCGACTAGATAGCTGAGAGGCTGTATCGGGAGTAAGATGCGTTTCCTGGAGCAGCAGTATTCCGGGTCCCTTCCCGTCCAATGCCGACAGGACTAACGCACGTTTATTTAAGCTACCCAGGCCCCGGGTATTCCATGAGACCAGCTTTACTCCGTCACCCGCCATAATAGGTCTAACTGCAACAGCGAACCGGTGAGCCTACCCATCCCCTCACCGCCCCCGCCCACGCACCAGCCCCCACCGACCTTATAAGAACCAGCAGTGTGTGTTACCCCAATCCTCCCTAGACCTACCCACCCCCCCCTCCCAATCCCCCGCCCCCTCCCCCCATGCCCAACTGGGCCACCCCCATGAGGCTTGTGTGCGACCCAACCATACACCTCCCACCCAGCCGCACAGGTGTCCCATCCCAACCATAATACTGTATTAAATGAACAATCCTAGTCCGACCCTTCCCAGTAGTATCAACCTTAGATAATAATATACAAACAGTTAACCTACCCTCCTAGGCAGGGTGAGGAGAGGAAAGGAGGGGGAGGTGTGAAAATCCTCCCCCCCCCCCAGTGCCCACCGTGATCCCACCCCATTGTGCAATTGGCAACGTGTTATCCATTGAAATGAACGAGAAGGAGAAGCAGGGGCTTCCGCGGGTACCCCGCCCCTGCCCCTCGATCCCAGTCCAATACCGGTGGAGAGAGAAAGAAAAAAAGGAAACCCCCCCCCCCGTTATTATAAAACATTTGTGATATGATTGACCAATAGCCAGTGTCAAGAAAAAAAAAAAAAAGAGAGAGAAAAAGAAGAGCAATTGCAATTTGTGACATCCCAATCAGCCCCACCCCCCTCCCCCCAACCCAGTGTCATTGGTGCGGTAGGCAATAGTACAGTGTGATTTATTCAGGGTAGGGAGAGCGAGGAAAAGGGAGAGAGAAGAAAAAGGGAAAAAAATGAAGAAAAGGAAAAAAAAAAAAAAGAAAGAAAGGGAGATATCCTACCCTCCCAAACAGGGGTTATAGTGACTGTGTATTAACCGTCCAGTGGACAAGGGGAGGAGTGGGGGCGTCAATAGAGGCCCCCACCTCCAACCCCCAGTCCCGGTCAAATATCAGTGCAGTGGTACAAAAAACTTTATTAATATGTTAATGATAATATAATTAGTGGTATTCCCCTGAACCCCCATCAACCCCCCCCCCCCCCCCCCCCCCCCAGCCCGGTGCCCTTAATATAGTGGACAGTGTCATAGTTAAAGGTAAAAAGGGGATAATAACAAGAAAAAAAAGGGGGGGGGACCAGGGAGAGGGGGGGGAGGGGGAAGAGGGGGGCACAAAGGTCCATGAAAACAACATATAACAAAAAAATAAACGACCTAGGCCCTCCATCGACCCCCCCCCCATAACAAATGTCCCCGGCTCTCTCAAAGATCTTCTCTATGTTCCTCCATCCATCTCTCAACTTCGGCAGGCGTGTTAAAATACAGGGTCGAGCCCATAGTGGTCACCCGCAGGCGGGCAGGGTACAACAGGGCATATGCGATTTTATGTCGCTGAAGAGTACGTTTAACTGGGATGAATTCTGCCCTGAGTTTCTGGAGGTCCGGGGAAAAATCCGGGTAGAAGGAAACCCTAGCCTCATTGAAGAAAATGTCCCCCAATTCTCTAGCCTTGCGGAGTAAAATCGCACGGTCGTTGTAGTTTACAAATTTCAGTAGTAGTGGGCGAGCCCGCTCATCGTTTTGTCGGGGTCTGGTAGGGACTCGATGGGCTCTCTCGATCGCAAATAATGGTGTAAAAGAGGAGTCTCCAAATATTTCCTTGAGCCAGGTTTCCAAAAAGACTACGGGATTGGGGCCCTCACTCCTCTCGGGTAGACCGATTAGGCGCACGTTGCTTCTGCGACTTCTATTTTCTAAATCATCGAGCTTAGCGGCCTGTTTGGCCATTTGCTTCTGTAGGCCTATGATTTTTTCCTGTAATGGGGGGAGTTCGTCATCGATCGTGCTTAACCTCGCCTCAAGCGCCGTGGTCCTTTCCACTGTACTACTCAGTAACTGACTCATTGCAATTAGCTCGGTTTTTATGCCACTCAATTGGCTATCCAAGCCAGATATAGAGTCCTTGCAGGCATTAACGGCATCAAGTATAACCCTAAGTGTGGGTTCCTCCTGGCCCCCTGTTGTAGAGCATGCCAATGAGTTTGTAGCCGCCTGTGCCGCCTTACCCTCCCCAGGGTCTTTATTGTTCGTGGTTCCTCTAGCAGGTAAAGTGGTGGCGTTCAGTGATAATTGGCTGGAGTTTCTTCTATCAGCCGCCACCCCCTGGGTCTTTGCGTGTGTCACTGGTAATTGATGCCCCCCCTTACTTGGTGATTGTGTAGGAGCGTGGGCATGGGCAAAGCGCTCGAGTTTTGCTGCGGCAGCGGCGGCGGACACCTGGTTTGCTTTCTCCTTGGCTGAACGGGTTTTTTGGCCCCCTTCCAGGTGCGCCGTCTCGTCGGCGGCGCGTTTGCTAAGCATGGTAAAGTTTCCACAAACAAAAAAAAAAAGATGAAAAGAAGAAAAAAAAGAAAAGGAAGAGGTCTTCCCCCCTCCCTATTCCTTCCCTCCTAGTGGTGATCCAATTTGATCAATGATTTTTGGGGACCTTATAGTCCTGCGGCTCAGACCCAAATGTTATTTTAAATAAATGTCAATGAGAGGTCAGAGAACACCAAAAAAAAAAAAAAAAAAGAGGGGAAAAGAAAACACAGCTTAACAGTCCAGCACCACAGGGGGGGGGGCCCTCCTCGATTCCTCTTCCCGGCAAGGCAGCAATATGCTAATATAAACAACAGTGGTCACACTTGGGGGACTCCAAACTCACAAATGAACCCCGAGTTCTCACATTGCCTCTACCAGGCAGCACACAGTCAGTTCAATCAGACCAGGGGGACGGTCTTAAACACCTGGTATGTTGCCCCCTCTCCCAGGCTCACCCCGTTACCTCAATCCTGTGGACCGTCCATAACCCAATACTCGGGCGATGTGAGGGACAAGCTATCCTGGGGGAGTAATGCACAGGCTTCTGTCAGGTCAGGGCTTTACTCACGGCTCCACGCAGGCACACGGAGGGATACAGCACTCAGGAGGGATAGGAGAGGCGGAGCACGTCAGCTCGATCCATTGCGGGTCCCGCACGGGCTACTCTCGGTATCCACACAGGTACACGGAGATCCGGCAGGCAGCGGAGGGGGTTGGAGAGGGTCGGAGAGAGTTGAAGAGTCTGCCCGCTGCAGGTCCCGCCACAACGCCCGCCCGCATCAGCGGAAAGAGAGGCAAAGAGGAAAGCGGGCGGCGTTGCGAACAAGGCGAGCGCCAG
The DNA here is from genome assembly GCA_028564925.1 of Lithobates sylvaticus. Lineage (NCBI taxonomy): Eukaryota > Metazoa > Chordata > Amphibia > Anura > Ranidae > Lithobates > Lithobates sylvaticus. The sequence continues at coordinate 310,606,641 of CM053028.1, read as the reverse complement.
CCTCACTTCAGGCACAAGCCCTGCACAGTGTGCCAGCAACAGTGGTTCATCCGGCAGGACGCTCAGAGCGATGAAGTTCTCACAGACAGCATCCAGCAGACTGGGAGGGCGGTTAGAGGAGCGGAGGTGGGACAGAACACCTGAGCTGCAAGCTCACTCACTCACTCACTCACAGCTACGCCCATCCCCGGGTACTAACATTTATAGGTAAAGTTGATCCAGGGAAAATCCGATTGCCTCTAGGGGGATCAGGAAGGGATTTTTTTCCCCTGCTGTAGCAGATTGGAGCATGCTCTTCTGGGTTTTTTTTTTGCCTTCCTCTGGATCAACTGTGGGTATAGAATTGGGTATATTGGATTGTACGATATTTTTTTATTTTTATTTATTATTTCTTTTTTTTTATGGTTGAACTGAATGGACTTGTGTCTTTTTTCGGCCTAGCTAACTATGTAACTATGTAACTGACCCTGGCCTGCTTATTAAACACATTTTTGTCTGCCACCTGGACTGGTCATTTGCCTGCATATTAACCACATTTCTGCCTGCCAACTGAACTTTCCCTGGCCTGTTTATCAACCAAGTTTCTGTCTGCCACCTGGACCAAAACTTTGCCTGTTTGCTAACAATGTCGCTGCATGCCTCCTGAATTCACCCACTGGTTATGTTTCTGGAAGACACCAGTCCCAGACATCTTATCCAAACATTATCAGTCTGGGAACCACAGGTGATCTTTTGTTAACCCTTTATGTTCAGTCTTCTGTACTTCCTGGCCAGTAAACTTAGAATTGTGTATAATTCCCAGGGGGCAGCAATGAACCAGTAGGCTAGACCTGCTTGACTTTTAGGAACAGGGACTGCTATATGTGAAGCTACACTAAGTTAAATTCTCTGACCACTCATACAGGTGAGCATTACAGGCACACCCCACTTTTAAGTAGACGATGGGGTTTATTTACTAAATCTGTAAAGTGCAAAATCAGGCTCACTCCTGCATAGAAACCAATCAGCTTCCAGGTTTTATTACCAAACCTTAATTGAACAATCTGGGGTTAGAAGCTCATTGGATTCTATGCAGAAGTGAACCTGATTTTTCACTTTCCAGCTTTAGTAAATAAACCCCATTGTGTACTTAAAAGCGGGGTATGCCTGTACAGTACAATGTTTTTGATACAATATTGGTTAATTTTTGTGATGCACAAGCTACAATATTATGTACATAATCTGTCCAAACATTGTCAAATTTTACAAATGTGTTATCCCAATACTAGAGAGGAGTAGCAGAATGTCTTTTGGGGTGTAATTGTAAATATATACCCTTGCTGTTTATGGGAAATATCTTATTAAATTCACAACATTGTGTAAAAAAATACATTTTAATTTTAATTTCCGCATTTTCTAAAAACTTGGCGAAAAAATTTAACCTTCAAAAGACCATGCCTTATATACTTTGGGGAGTTTGATTTAAAAAATGTGGTAATTTTATGGGTGTTTCCATTGTCCTAATGTTCCAGGACCCCTGCAAATGTAATAGGTAGTCAGGAAATTATATGCATAATGTAAACCCTTGAGAGTCTAAAGGTGCTTCTTGGATTTTCTTGGATTTTGGAACATGCTATATGGCTAGGGTGTGAAAAGGTCTCACACATGTGGTTTCTTTTATGATTGCAAATTTATTTTCTATTGGATATCAACATTCAAGATCTTACTGATTTACGCTGCAAAGTTTTCATAGATTTATCTTATGGACTAAATATAGCCGCCATTGGACTTTTTATATATTCATTCAAGTGTTCTTCTATGACCACTTTTTATTTGTGTTCTTTTGTGTCCCCTTTTTTTTCCTTTTTATTCAAAATAATTATTTTGGCGCAGCTTTACCTTATTCCATACATGTGGTATCTGCATACTCTTAAATGGAAAAATGTGTTTTGGGGTGTAATTATAAGTATACCCATATTTTTTTTAATTGACATCTTTGTGTAAAAAGAAAATATTTTCTTGATTTATTTTCTAAAAACTTGTAGCGAAATTATTTTAATTAATTAAGCATTCAAAAGACTCACTCAGGGGGTTATTTACTAATGGCAAATCCACTTTGCACTACAAGTGCACTGCACTTGGAAGTGCAGTCACTGTAGATCCGAGGGGGACATGCAAGGAAAATAAAAAACAGCATTTTAGCTTGCACGTGATTGGATGATAAAATCAGCAGAGCTTCCCCTGATTTCAGATCTTCCCCTCAGATTCACAGCGACTGCACTTCCAAGTGCACTTTCAGTGCAAAGTAGATTTGCCTTTTGTAAATAACCCCCTACGTCTCCAAAATATAATGTGGGGTTTTTGCTTTCATTAATGGAGTAATTTTGTGGGTATTTCTACTGTCCTAGTTCTCTAATCTCTAGGGCTAGCAAAAATGTGGTAAGTGGTCAGGAAATTAGATGCATCATTTGTTTTGTAGGGATTTTTGCCCACTATATGCATCTATTCTTAGCCCTATACTCATGAGCAGTAGAGGAATGTGTTTTGGAGTGTAACTGGAAGTATGTACAGTATATGCTGAGCATGTAATTATAAATATGCACTGTATATGCTTTCTATGCTGTTTGAGAAAAAAATATTATTTACTTTCTTAAAGTGGAATTTACTCTCTCAATTAACATTGACTATTTGAATCCTTATGATGCTAACAATAGCAATTACATAGGAGAGGTAAAACATATTTACTAAGTTTAAGCTTTTTTTTTTGCATTTCCTCAGGTACTTCCTGGTTTCGAGGCCTAGGCAAATTATGTCATACTTTTTAGTAATTTTCAGAAGGGGAGGAGGGGTGTTCTCAGCTAAGCACACCCTCCTGCCTGCAACTAAGGGCAGATGGATTCCAGGAAGTAAATTCTACATTAATCAGCTACCCTTACTCAAGATGGCCACAGCCAAAAACACTAGATGGTGTTTTTTAAAGTGATTTCTCATCAAAATAAAGCATGGAGATGTGGCTGAATGGGAGAGTTTGCTTTAAATATTAAACTTAATAAATGGTGTTTTTGGCTTGTGGTGCTCAGATGCAGTGTAGTTCAACTTGAATTTTCCACAAAATTGTGGAAAAATTTACAACTTCAAAAAATTCACCATGTCACTTACCTTAAAATGTCTACTTTCCAAAAAAAGAACATTTTGGCCTAAATATAAGACAGAAGAGAAACTATAGAAACATTTTTTCCGTCTTTTTGTTCCTTTGTTAAGATAAAAAGCCCAGTGGTCATTATAAGCCACCAAAAGAAAACTTTATGTGTCCCACAAAATGAAATAAAAATTAGTATTGCATGACTGAGTACTTGTGCCTGGGCATGAAAGGGGTTTAGGATGGCAATTGTCAAAGGTTTATTTTTATTAGGATCTTTGAATTTGTTATGGGGTAGAGTTGTTGGTGACCCAAAAGATGACCTTTGTTCTCAGCACTACATGCAACTATTCTTCATTCTAGCTCACAAAAGCATCACAGTGCAGCAAAGCACCACATCCTCCACCCAGTAGTTGCCACAGGTATTAATAAAACTAGATAATTATCTGATACCATCTTGCCTGGGAGACCTAAAGGGGAAGGCGGAGGTTGTTCTCATGTAGCTGTTGGTGGTCAAGTAGCTTCTGTATCCACAGGCCAACGTGGTGGTCAGGGTGTAACAGTGGGCATGCTATAAAGCCAGAGCACACGGGAAAGGTTATGTAGTGGCTACCCAAGTCTTAACTATCGGGGCCGGATCTAGCTGGTCTCATGTGGGGTTGAAGTAAAAAAATGTCAGAGGGGCAAAGGATGGCAGATAAGCAGGGCAGTGCACAGGGGGCAGCAGGGTAGTGTGTGGTGGGTCAGGAGTCAGTAGTGCAGAGTATAGGGGTCAGCAGGGCAGAGGACAGGGGGCTGCAGGGTGGAGGACAGGGGACAGCAGGGCAGAGAACATGGGTCAGTAGGGCAGAGGATGGACGCTCAGCAGGGGAGTGTACAGGGGTCAGTATGGCGGTGTACACAGAGTCAGCAGGGTAAAGGATGTATAATAGGAGTCATGATTAAGTAAAAAAAAAACAACATATGGAGTGCAGCAGGCAGAATGAGTGCCACATTTACATCAATGTCCCCAGCATTCCCCCTATACATTAGAATTCCTCTTTAGACCAGTGTCCCCAGAGTGCTACCACCTTACATCAGAGTCTGCAAAATACCTTATTACATCAGAGTGCCCCTTTGCATTAGAGTCTCACCTAACAGCAGAGTACCCTCTTACATCATAATCTTGCCAGGGATGCCACATGCATCAGAATCTGGCTGAGTGCACCCTTACAGCAAAGCTTGGCAAAGTGTTCCCTTACATCAGAATCCAGTGGAGCGCCCCCTTACATCAGAATCTAGTAGAGTGCCCCCTTACATCAGAGTCCAGTGGAGTGCCCCTTTACATCAGAATCCAATGGGGAGCCCCCTTGCATCAGAATCCAGTGGGAGTGCTGCCTCACATCAAAATCCAGTGGGAGTGTCCCCTTATATCAGAATCTGGCAGAGTGTCCCCTTACATTAAAATCCAGCGGAGTGCCCCCACAATAAAATTCAATGTGAATCTGCCATTCAGTTTTGGTCACCGGTTCACAAAAATGATATTGGGGAACTGGAGAAAGTGCAGAGAAGGACAACCAAACTGATAAAAGAGGCATGAAGGACTTTGGCTATAAGGTTAGCGTGGTTGAATTGAATTTATTCTCTCTTGAGAAGAGACAATTGAGGGGGATATGATTACCATTAGGGATGAGCCGAACACCCTCGGGTTCGGTTCGCACCAGAACCTTCGAACCGACCGAAAGTTTGCGCAAATTTTCGAACCCTATACGTTATAATGGACGCGAACGTTCGAAATCAAAAGTGCTAATTACAACGGCCAATATGCATGTTAATGTCATAAAACAGGTTTGGGGACCCGGGTCCTGCCCCAGGGGACATATATCAATGCAAAAAGAACTTTTAAAAACTAACGTTTTTTCGGGAGCAGTCATTTTAATGATGCATAAAGTGAAAAAAAAAAAGTGAAATTTTCCTTTAAATATGGTACCTGGGGGGTGTCTAAAGTATGCCTGTGAAGTGGCATGTGTTTCCCGTGTTTAGAACTGTCCTTGCACAAAATGACATTTGTAAAGGAAAAAAAGAAGCCATTTAAAACCACTTGCGGCTTTAATGTCATGTCTTGTCCTGGCCGCTATATGGCTGAAAATCCTTGAGAAAAATGGCATGGCTACCCCATCACCCCCCCCCCCACCCCCAGCCCCTTTGGGTCTTGTATGGATATTAAGGGGGACCCCGCACCCAAAATAAAACCCTATACCTACAACCCTATATACTCTGAACAGCAGTATATAGGTGGTGCAAACAAGACACGGACTGTAGGTTTGTTCTTAAGTAGAATCTGAACAGGTACATTACGAAGTGTAGCTCCATCCCCAAAAAATCTATTTTTAAGCTTTTTGGAGAACATAGGGAGGGGTTATCACCCCTGTAACATTTGCTGTCTTTGCACATCTGTTCAGAACATGTCACCTCACTTTCCGTCCCAATGACAAATGTTTTTGGAAAAGTGGGGTTTGAATTGAAACAAGGATTGGTGATAAAGCATCAGTAGAGAGGAGATACCTTTTTCCCAAATTAAATCTAACAGGATAGAATTTCCCTTCCTAGGGGTAGATTTCCTCTCACTTCCTGTTTTCTCTTTCCGTTTGCAAGTAGGAGTCGTTTGTAAGTTGGATGTTTGAAAGTAGGGGCCTGCCGTATATACTCTGCAGAAATTTGCCCTATTAGATGTTGGTGTAGCCACAAGACTGGTGGGCACAGGAATGGGCCCTGCTGTGAGTTAATAGATCAAGATTTGTACTTGCATGCACCTGTTGAACCGGGCAGAAAAATTGGGCCTTTGGTGGTGGTGGTGGTGGTGGATGGTGTTGCCACAAGACTGTAAGCCCTCACAGTTACTCTTGGTGGGCGCAGGAATGGGCCCTGCTGTGAGTTATTAGATCAAGATTGTAATTGCATGCACCTGTTGAACAGGGCAGAAAAATTGGGCCTTTGGTGGTGGTGGTGGTGGTGGTGGTGGTGGACGGTGTTGCCACAAGACTGTAAGCCCTCACAGTTACTCTTGGTGGGCGCAGGAATGGGCCCTGCTGTGAGTTATTAGATCAAGATTTGTAATTGCATGCACCTGTTGAACAGGGCAGAAAAATTGGGCCTTTGGCGGTGGTGGTGGACGGTGTTGCCACAAGACTGTAGGCCCTCATAGTTACTCTTGGTGGGCGCAGGAATGGGCCCTGCTGTGAACTATTAGATCAAGATTTGTAATTACATGTTAAACAGGGGCTGAAAAATTGTGCCTTAGGCATTGGTGCTGGTGCCACAACACTGCAACCCCTCACAGATACTGTACTCTTAGCACAGCAATGAGACCTGTTGCAAAGCAGTGCCTAAAAATTGTAATTACACGCCCCAACAGGGGCTGAAAAATTGTGCCTTAGGCACTGGTGCCACAACACTGCAACCCCTCACAGATACTGTACTTGGAGCACAGCAGTCACACCTGTTGCGAAGCATCTTTTTAAAAAATTGTAATTACACGCCCCTGTTAAACAGGGGCTGAAAAATTGTGCCTTAGGCATTGGTGCTGGTGCCACAACACTGCAACCCCTCACAGACACTGTACTCTTAGCACAGCAATGAGACCTGTTGCAAAGCATTGCCTAAAAATTGTAATTACACGCCCCAACAGGGGCTGAGAAATTGTGCCTTAGGCACTGGTGCTGGTGCCACAACACTGCAACCCCTCACAGATACTGTACTTGGAGCACAGCAGTCACACGTGTTGCGAAGCATTTTAAAAAAAATTGTAATTACATCCCCTGTTAAACAGGGGCTGAAAAATTGTGCCTTAGGCATTGGTGCTGGTGCCACAACACTGCAACCCCTCACAGATACTGTACTTGGAGCACAGCAGTCACACGTGTTTGCGAAGCATTTTTTTAAAAAATTGTAATTACATGCCCCTGTTAAACAGGGGCTGAAAAATTGTGCCTTAGGCATTGGTGCTGGTGCCACAACACTGCAACCCCTCACAGATACTGTACTTGGAGCACAGCAGTCACACGTGTTGCGAAGCATTTTAAAAAAAAATTGTAATTACACGCCCCTGTTATACAGGGGCTGAAAAATTGTGCCTTAGGCACTGGTGTGGTGGCATGGATCATTGAGGAGGAGGAAGAGGATAGTCAGTGAACATAAGAGGACAGTCACTCAGCATCAGCATAGGCAGTCTTGAAGGGATGTGACATTATAAATTATTCCGTTATATCCGCTTCAGGTGCCTGGTAGCTGGTGGTGATCCAAGACTGATTCATTTTGATGAAGGTCAGTCGATCAACCGAGTCGGTGGACAGGCGCACCCTATGATCGGTGACAAATCCTCCAGCAGCACTGAATGTGCGTTCGGAAAGAACGCTGGAGGCAGGACAGGCCAGTAGCTCAATTGCATACTGTGCAAGCTCTGGCCAGTGATCCATCCTCAGGACCCAGTAATCCAGAGGATTTTCGGTGGGAAAGGTGTCCAAGTCTGACCTTGCCCCAAGGTATTCCTGCACCATGTATATCAAACGCTGGCGATGGTTGCTGGAACCGATCATACCTTGGGACTGCGGACTAAAAAATTGTCTGAACGCATCAGTCAGACGTCCACCTTCCCCACCGCTCCTTCTGCTACTGACCGAAGCCTCAGCAACTCGTCGTCCAGGACCAGGAGTTTGTAACCTCCCAGTTTCTGGGAACGCGTTGCACAGACCTTTCTGCAAGGCCTCCCTGAGATGTCTCATCCTCTGCTCCCTCTGCGACGGCAAGATAAGGTCCGCAACCTTACCCTTGTACCGTGGATCAAGGAGAGTGGCCAGCCAGTAATGGTCCCTCTCCTTGATCCGAAGAACACGAGGATCCTTCCGCAGGCTTTTCAGGATCAGGGAGGCCATGCAGCGTAGGTTTGCTGAGGCATTCGGTCCGGAGTCTTCTGGGTCACTGAGGATGACATGATCGCCAGCCACCTCCTCCCAGCCACGTACAAGTCCACTGGTTTGTTGGGACTGTACATCATCCCTAAAAGACTGCTGCTGCTGATGCTGAGTGCCAGGCTCCACCTCCATGCTCACACAATCCTCCTCCTCCTCCTCCTCATCCTCATCCTCTTCCTGTGTGATGGGTGGGACAGAAGGAACACTGTCCGGATAAAGGGGGCCTTGAGAGGCAAGGAAGTCCTCCTCTTCCTGCCTCTGTTCTTCCTCAAGTGCCCTGTCCATTATCCCACGCAGCGTATGCTCCAACAGGTGGACAAGAGGTACAGTGTCACTGATGCATGCACTGTCACTGCTCACCATCCTCGTGGCCTCCTCAAATGGTGAGAGGACAGTGCATGCATCCCTGATCATGCTCCACTGACGTGGGAAAAAAAAACAAGCTCCCCTGACCCTGTCCTGGTGCCGTAGTCGCAAAGGTACTCATTGATGGCCCTCTGCTGCGTGTGCAGTCGCTGCAGCATGGCCAACGTTGAGTTCCACCTGGTGGGCATGTCACATATTAGGCGGTTCTTGGGCAGGTTCAGCTCCTTTTGCAGCTCAGTCAGCCGAGCACTGGCATTATAAGATCGGCGGAAATGCACACAGACTTTCCTGGCCTGCCTCAGGACATCCTGTAAGCCTGGGAACCTGCCCAAGAACCACTGCACCACCAGGTTGAGGACGTGAGCCATACAGGGCACATGGGTGAGCTGCCCCTGTCGCAGGGCGGAGAGGAGGTTGGTGCCATTGTCAGAAACGACCATTCCTGGCTTAAGCTGGCGTGGCGTCAACCACCTCTCGGCCTGCCCCTGCAGAGCTGCCAGAACCTCTGGCCCAGTGTGGCTCCTGTCCCCCAAACACACCAGCGCAAGCACGGCATGGCATCTTTTTGCCTGCGTACTTGCGTAGCCCCTTGTACGCCTACGGAGCACCGCTGGTTCCGAGGACAGAGCACTGGAGGAAGAAGAAGAGGAGGGGGTGGAGGAGAGAGGTGTGTCACAACCAGTAGCAGTAGTAGCATTTTGGAGGCGTGGTGGCGGAACAACCTCCAACACTACTGCACCTTGTCCTGCATCCCTCCCAGCTGCCAATAGAGTGACCCAATGGGCCGTGAAAGAAAGGTAACGTCCCTGTCCATGCCTGCTGGACCATGAGTCAGCGGTAATATGCACCTTACCGCTGACTGCCCTGTCCAGCGAGGCATGGACATTGCCTTCCACATGCCGGTAGAGAGACGGAATCGCCTTCCGTGAGAAAAAAGTGGCGTTTGGGAACCTGCCACTGAGGAACCACACATTGAACAAACTCACGGAAGGGGGCCGAGTCTACCAACTGAAAAGGCAGCAGTTGAAGTGCTAGCAATTTAGCCAAGCTAGCATTCAACCGCTGGGCATGTGGATGGCTGGGAGTGTACTTCTTTCGACGGTCCAGCAGCTCGGGCAGGGAAATTTGCCTGGTAGAATCGGACGTCGGTGTACTGCAAGTACTTGGTTGTGACACACCTAATTCTACACCTTCAGTCCTCTCAGAGCAGCTTTCAGAGAGGACTGAAGATGTAGTGGGGATGGAGATCCCAGCTGATGAGGAGCAAGGAGAGGTCCGCTTAGTTCTTTGGTGTGGGTCTTTTATGTGTGCTTGCCAACGAGCTGCATGGCAGGTCGACATATGTCTGCTCATGCTTGTGGTGCCCAAGCGGCTGATGTTTTGGCCACGCGAGATACGCTTGAGACAAATATTGCAAATAGCAGTGGTGCGATCTGATGCACTCGTCTCAAAAAAGGCCCACACCAAAGAACTTTTCTGATAACGTGCAGAGGCAGCGCCCTGCACAGGCGGAGCTCTGCGGTGTTGTACAGTTGCTGTGCTGGCCTCTAGCTGGCCTCCAGGGGGCATCCTGCCTCGTTGGACATGTGACGCCGCATCCTCCTCCTCCTCCTCGTCCTCCTCCTCATCCTCTCTCCCTTCAGGCACCCACGTGGAGTCAGTGACCTCATCATCCCCTCCCTCTTCACCACTAGAGCAAACCTGGCAGTAAGCTGCAGCTGGTGGAACAGTACTGCCAGATTGCTGTCCTTCAGCATCCCCTCTCTCTGCGCGCACACTACTGACTTCCTCAAGCTGGGTATCATCATCCGAGCCTTCGAATCGTTGGGCATCCTCCTGGAGCATGTACCCAACACTGTGCTCAAAGAGTTCGGGGGACTCCTCAGGAGGACATGGTGGGTCTAGGGAAGGGGTGGCTGATGATGCCATTGAGTACGCGTTGGCAGCTGCTCTGCCAGTACCCTGAGCCTGGGTGAGAGAGGATGAGGAGGATGAGGAGGGCTTGGTCATCCATTCTACCAAGCCTTCAGCATGATGCAACTCCACATGTCCAGCTGCCGAAAACAAAGACGCGCGTGTCCCATGGCCACGTGCTGATGACGATGCACGACCACGTCCACGTCCACGTCCACTAGAAACAGAGCCTGCCTGCCCTGTGTTCTTGCCTCTGCACGCTCTGCCTCCCCTTGGCGGTCTTCCAGCCATTGTAGTCGGTAGTCCTGTGGGTGCTGCTGAGAAGAAAATATAGGAGCTCTGTGTGATGCCACTAACACACTAGAAGTCCTATGGGTGCTTCTGCAAAGAAAATATAGGAGCTCTGTGTGATGCCACTAACACACTAGAAGTCCTGTGGGTGCTGCTGAGAAGAAAATATAGGAGCTCTGTGTGATGCCACTAACACACTAGAAGTCCTATGGGTGCTTCTGCAAAGAAAATATAGGAGCTCTGTGTGAGGCCACTAACACACTAGAAGTCCTGTGGGTGCTGCTGAGAAGAAAATATAGGAGCTCTGTGTGATGCCACTAACACACTAGAAGTCCTATGGGTGCTTCTGCAAAGAAAATATAGGAGCTCTGTGTGATGCCACTAACACACTAGAAGTCCTATGGGTGCTTCTGCAAAGAAAGTATAGGAGCTCTGTGTGATGCCACTAACACACTAGAATTCCTGTGGGTGCTGCTGAGAAGAAAATATAGGAGCTCTGTGTGATGCCACTAACACAGTAGAAGTCCTATGGGTGCTTCTGCAAAGAAAGTATAGGAGCTCTGTGTGATTCCACTAACACACTAGAAGTCCTGTGGGTGCTGCTGAGAAGAAAATATAGGAGCTCTGTGTGATGCCACTAACACACTAGAAGTCCTATGGGTGCTTCTGCAAAGAAAATATAGGAGCTCTGTGTGATGCCACTAACACACTAGAAGTACTATGGGTGCTTCTGCAAAGAAAATATAGGAGCTTTGTGTGATGCCACTAACACACTAGAAGTCCTGTGGGTGCTGCTGAGAAGAAAATATAGGAGCTCTGTGTGATGCCACTAACACAGTAGAAGTCCTATGGGTGCTTCTGCAAAGAAAATATAGGAGCTCTGTGTGATGCCACTAACACACTAGAAGTCCTGTGGGTGCTGCTGAGAAGAAAATATAGGAGCTCTGTGTGATGCCACTAACACACTAGAAGTCCTGTGGGTGCTTCTGCAAAGAAAATATAGGAGCTCTGTGTGATGCCACTAACACACTAGAAGTCCTGTGGGTGCTGCTGAGAAGAAAATATAGGAGCTCTGTGTGATGCCACTAACACACTAGAAGTCCTATGGGTGCTTCTGCAAAGAAAATATAGGAGCTCTGTGTGATGCCACTAACACACTAGAAGTCCTATGGGTGCTTCTGCAAAGAAAATATAGGAGCTCTGTGTGATGCCACTAACACACTAGAAGTACTATGGGTGCTTCTGCAAAGAAAATATAGGAGCTCTGTGTGATGCCACTAACACACTAGAAGTCCTGTGGGTGCTGCTGAGAAGAAAATATAGGAGCTCTGTGTGATGCCACTAACACACTAGAAGTCCTATGGGTGCTTCTGCAAAGAAAATATAGGAGCTCTGTGATGCCACTAACACACTAGAAGTCCTGTGGGTGCTGCTGAGAAGAAAATATAGGAGCTCTGTGTGATGCCACTAACACACTAGAAGTCCTATGGGTGCTTCTGCAAAGAAAATATAGGAGCTCTGTGTGATGCCACTAACACACTAGAAGTCCTGTGGGTGCTGCTGAGAAGAAAATATAGGAGCTCTGTGTGATGCCACTAACACACAATTGAAGTCCTATGGGTGCTTCTGGGAAGAAAATATAGGAACTCTGTTTGATGCCACTAACACAGTAGAAGTCCTATGGATGCTTCTGGGAAGAAAATATAGGAGCTCTGTGTGATGCCACTAACACACTAGAAGTCCTATGGGTGCTTCTGCAAAGAAAATGTAGGAGCTCTGTGTGATGCCACTAACACACTAGAAGTCCTATGGGTGCTTCTGCAAAGAAAGTATAGGAGCTCTGTGTGATGCCACTAACACACTAGAAGTCCTGTGGGTGCTGCTGAGAAGAAAATATAGGAGCTCTGTGTGATGCCACTAACACACTAGAAGTCCTATGGGTGCTTCTGCAAAGAAAATATAGGAGCTCTGTGTGATGCCACTAACACACTAGAAGTCCTATGGGTGCTTCTGCAAGAAAATATAGGAGCTCTGTGTGATGCCACTAACACACTAGAAGTCCTGTGGGTGCTGCTGAGAAGAAAATATAGGAGCTCTGTGTGATGCCACTAACACACTAGAAGTCCTATGGGTGCTTCTGCAAAGAAAATATAGGAGCTCTGTGTGATGCCACTAACACACTAGAAGTCCTGTGGGTGCTGCTGAGAAGAAAATATAGGAGCTCTGTGTGATGCCACTAACACACTAGAAGTCCTATGGGTGCTTCTGCAAAGAAAATATAGGAGCTCTGTGTGATGCCACTAACACACTAGAAGTCCTGTGGGTTCTGCTGAGAAGAAAATATAGGAGCTCTGTGTGATGCCACTAACACACTTGAAGTCCTATGGGTGCTTCTGGGAAGAAAATATAGGAACTCTGTTTGATGCCACTAACACAGTAGAAGTCCTATGGGTGCTTCTGGGAAGAAAATATAGGAGCTCTGTGTGATGCCACTAACACACTAGAAGTCCTATGGGTGCTTCTGGGAAGAAAATATAGGAGCTCTGTGTGATGCCACTAACACACTAGAAGTCCTATGGGTGCTGCTGAGAAGAAAATATAGGAGCTCTGTGTGATGCCACTAACACACTAGAAGTCCTATGGGTGCTTCTGGGAAGAAAATATAGGAACTCTGTGTGATGCCACTAACACAGTACAAGTCCTATGGGTGCTTCTGGGAAGAAAATATAGGAACTCTGTGTGATGCCACTAACACAGTACAAGTCCTATGGGTGCTTCTGGGAAGAAAATATAGGAACTCTGTGTGATGCCACTAACACAGTACAAGTCCTATGGGTGCTTCTGGGAAGAAAAATATAGGAACTCTGTGTGATGCCACTAACACACTAGAAGTCCTATGGGTGCTTCTGCGAAGAAAATATAGGAGCTCTGTGTGATGCCACTAACACACTAGAAGTCCTATGGGTGCTGCTGAGAAGAAAATATAGGAGCTCTGTGTGATGCCACTAACACACTAGAAGTCCTATGGGTGCTTCTGCAAAGAAAATATAGGAGCTCTGTGTGATGCCACTAACACACTAGAAGTCCTGTGGGTGCTTCTGAGAAGAAAATATAGGAGCTCTGTGTGATGCCACTAACACACTAGAAGTCCTGTGGGTGCTGCTGAGAAGAAAATATAGGAGCTCTGTGTGATGCCACTAACACACTAGAAGTCCTATGGGTGCTTCTGCAAAGAAAATATAGGAGCTCTGTGTGATGCCACTAACACACTAGAAGTCCTGTGGGTGCTTCTGAGAAGAAAATATAGGAGCTCTGTGTGATGCCACTAACACACTAGAAGTCCTATGGGTGCTTCTGGGAAGAAAATATAGGAAGCTCTGTGTGATGCCACTAACACACTAGAAAGTCCTATGGGTGCTTCTGGGAAGAAAATATAGGAACTCTGTGTGATGCCACTAACACAGTACAAGTCCTATGGGTGCTTCTGGGAAGAAAATATAGGAGCTCTGTGTGATGCCACTAACACACTAGAAGTCCTATGGGTGCTTCTGGGAAGAAAATATAGGAGCTCTGTGTGATGCCACTAACACACTAGAAGTCCTATGGGTGCTTCTGCAAAGAAAATATAGGAGCTCTGTGTGATGCCACTAACACACTAGAAGTCCTGTGGGTGCTTCTGAGAAGAAAATATAGGAGCTCTGTGTGATGCCACTAACACACTAGAAGTCCTATGGGTGCTTCTGCAAAGAAAATATAGGAGCTCTGTGTGATGCCACTAACACACTAGAAGTCCTGTGGGTGCTGCTGAGAAGAAAATATAGGAGCTCTGTGTGATGCCACTAACACACTAGAAGTCCTATGGGTGCTTCTGCAAAGAAAATATAGGAGCTCTGTGTGATGCCACTAAAACACACTAGAAGTCCTGTGGGTGCTGCTGAGAAGAAAATATAGGAGCTCTGTGTGATGCCACTAACACACAATTGAAGTCCTATGGGTGCTTCTGGGAAGAAAATATAGGAACTCTGTTTGATGCCACTAACACAGTAGAAGTCCTATGGGTGCTTCTGGGAAGAAAATATAGGAGCTCTGTGTGATGCCACTAACACACTAGAAGTCCTATGGGTGCTTCTGCAAGAAAATATAGGAGCTCTGTGTGATGCCACTAACACACTAGAAGTCCTATGGGTGCTTCTGCAAAGAAAGTATAGGAGCTCTGTGTGATGCCACTAACACACTAGAAGTCCTGTGGGTGCTGCTGAGAAGAAATATAGGAGCTCTGTGTGATGCCACTAACACACTAGAAGTCCTATGGGTGCTTCTGCAAAGAAAATATAGGAGCTCTGTGTGATGCCACTAACACACTAGAAGTCCTATGGGTGCTTCTGCAAGAAAATATAGGAGCTCTGTGTGATGCCACTAACACACTAGAAGTCCTGTGGGTGCTGCTGAGAAGAAATATAGGAGCTCTGTGTGATGCCACTAACACACTAGAAGTCCTATGGGTGCTTCTGCAAAGAAAATATAGGAGCTCTGTGTGATGCCACTAACACACTAGAAGTCCTTTGGGTGCTGCTGAGAAGAAAATATAGGAGCTCTGTGTGATGCCACTAACACACTAGAAGTCCTATGGGTGCTTCTGGAAGAAAATATAGGAGCTCTGTGTGATGCGTGTGATGCCACTAACACACAATAGAAGTCCTATGGGTGCTTCTGGGAAGAAAATATAGGAACTCTGTGTGATGCCACTAACACAGTAGAAGTCCTATGGGTGCTTCTGGGAAGAAAATATAGGAGCTCTGTGTGATGCCACTAACACACTAGAAGTCCTATGGGTGCTTCTGCAAAGAAAATATAGGAGCTCTGTGTGATGCCACTAACACACTAGAAGTCCTATGGGTTGCTGCTGAGAAGAAAATATAGGAGCTCTGTGTGATGCCACTAACACACTTGAAGTCCTATGGGTGCTTCTGGGAAGAAAATATAGGAACTCTGTGTGATGCCACTAACACAGTAGAAGTCCTATGGGTGCTTCTGGGAAGAAAATATAGGAGCTCTGTGTGATGCCACTAACACACTAGAAGTCCTATGGGTGCTTCTGCAAAGAAAATATAGGAGCTCTGTGTGATGCCACTAACACACTAGAAGTCCTATGGGTGCTGCTGAGAAGAAAATATAGGAGCTCTGTGTGATGCCACTAACACACTAGAAGTCCTATGGGTGCTTCTGGGAAGAAAATATAGGAACTCTGTGTGATGCCACTAACACAGTACAAGTCCTATGGGTGCTTCTGGGAAGAAAATATAGGAACTCTGTGTGATGCCACTAACACAGTACAATTCCTATGGGTGCTTCTGGGAAGAAAATATAGGAACTCTGTGTGATGCCACTAACACAGTACAAGTCCTATGGGTGCTTCTGGAAGAAAATATAGGAACTCTGTGTGATGCCACTAACACACTAGAAGTCCTATGGGTGCTTCTGCAAAGAAAATATAGGAGCTCTGTGTGATGCCACTAACACACTAGAAGTCCTGTGGGTGCTGCTGAGAAGAAAATATAGGAGCTCTGTGTGATGCCACTAACACACTAGAAGTCCTATGGGTGCTTCTGCAAAGAAAATATAGGAGCTCTGTGTGATGCCACTAACACACTAGAAGTCCTGTGGGTGCTTCTGAGAAGAAAATATAGGAGCTCTGTGTGATGCCACTAACACACTAGAAGTCCTGTGGGTGCTGCTGAGAAGAAAATATAGGAGCTCTGTGTGATGCCACTAACACACTAGAAGTCCTATGGGTGCTTCTGCAAAGAAAATATAGGAGCTCTGTGTGATGCCACTAACACACTAGAAGTCCTGTGGGTGCTTCTGAGAAGAAAATATAGGAGCTCTGTGTGATGCCACTAACACACTAGAAGTCCTATGGGTGCTTCTGGGAAGAAAATATAGGAACTCTGTGTGATGCCACTAACACAGTACAAGTCCTATGGGTGCTTCTGGGAAGAAAATATAGGAACTCTGTGTGATACCACTAACACAGTACAAGTCCTATGGGTGCTTCTGGGAAGAAAATATAGGAACTCTGTGTGATGCCACTAACACACTAGAAGTCCTATGGGTGCTTCTGCAAAGAAAATATAGGAGCTCTGTGTGATGCCACTAACACACTAGAAGTCCTGTGGGTGCTGCTGAGAAGAAAATATAGGAGCTCTGTGTGATGCCACTAACACACTAGAAGTCCTATGGGTGCTTCTGCAAAGAAAATATAGGAGCTCTGTGTGATGCCACTAACACACTAGAAGTCCTGTGGGTGCTTCTGAGAAGAAAATATAGGAGCTCTGTGTGATGCCACTAACACACAATTGAAGTCCTATGGGTGCTTCTGGGAAGAAAATATAGGAACTCTGTTTGCTGCCACTAACACAGTAGAAGTCCTATGGGTGCTTCTGGGAAGAAAATATAGGAGCTCTGTGTGATGCCACTAACACAGTACAAGTCCTATGGGTGCTTCTGGGAAGAAAATATAGGAACTCTGTGTGATGCCACTAACACAGTACAAGTCCTATGGGTGCTTCTGGGAAGAAAATATAGGAACTCTGTGTGATGCCACTAACACAGTACAAGTCCTATGGGTGCTTCTGGGAAGAAAATATAGGAACTCTGTGTGATGCCACTAACACAGTAGAAGTCCTATGGGTGCTTCTGGGAAGAAAATATAGGAACTCTGTGTGATGCCACTAACACACTAGAAGTCCTATGGGTGATTCTGCAAAGAAAATATAGGAGCTCTGTGTGATGCCACTAACACACTAGAAGTCCTGTGGGTGCTGCTGAGAAGAAAATATAGGAGCTCTGTGTGATGCCACTAACACACTAGAAGTCCTATGGGTGCTTCTGCAAAGAAAATATAGGAGCTCTGTGTGATGCCACTAACACACTAGAAGTCCTGTGGGTGCTGCTGAGAAGAAAACATAGGAGCTCTGTGTGATGCCACTAACACACAATTGAAGTCCTATGGGTGCTTCTGGGAAGAAAATATAGGAACTCTGTTTGCTACCACTAACACAGTAGAAGTCCTATGGGTGCTTCTGGGAAGAAAATATAGGAGCTCTGTGTGATGCCACTAACACACTAGAAGTCCTATGGGTGCTTCTGCAAAGAAAATGTAGGAGCTCTGTGTGATGCCACTAACACACTAGAAGTCCTGTGGGTGCTTCTGAGAAGAAAATATAGGAGCTCTGTGTGATGCCACTAACACACTAGAAGTCCTATGGGTGCTTCTGGGAAGAAAATATAGGAACTCTGTGTGATGCCACTAACACAGTACAAGTCCTATGGGTGCTTCTGGGAAGAAAATATAGGAGCTCTGTGTGATGCCACTAACACAGTACAAGTCCTATGGGTGCTTCTGGGAAGAAAATATAGGAGCTCTGTGTGATGCCACTAACACAGTACAAGTCCTATGGGTGCTTCTGGGAAGAAAATATAGGAGCTCTGTGTGATGCCACTAACACAGTACAAGTCCTATGGGTGCTTCTGGGAAGAAAATATAGGAACTCTGTGTGATGCCACTAACACAGTACAAGTCCTATGGGTGCTTCTGGGAAGAAAATATAGGAACTCTGTGTGATGCCACTAACACAGTACAAGTCCTATGGGTGCTTCTGGGAAGAAAATATAGGAACTCTGTGTGATGCCACTAACACAGTACAAGTCCTATGGGTGCTTCTGGGAAGAAAATATAGGAACTCTGTGTGATGCCACTAACACAGTACAAGTCCTATGGGTGCTTCTGGGAAGAAAATATAGGAACTCTGTGTGATGCCACTAACACAGTACAAGTCCTATGGGTGCTTCTGGGAAGAAAATATAGGAACTCTGTGTGATGCCACTAACACAGTACAAGTCCTATGGGTGCTTCTGGGAAGAAAATATAGGAACTTTGTGTGATGCCACTAACACAGTACAAGTCCTATGGGTGCTTCTGGGAAGAAAATATAGGAACTCTGCGTGAGGCCACTAACACAGTACAAGTCCTAGGGTGCTTCTGGGAAGAAAATATAGGAACTCTGCGTGATTCCACTAACACAGTACAAGTCCTATGGGTGCTTCTGGGAAGAAAATATAGGAACTCTGTGTGATGCCACTAACACAGTACAAGTCCTATGGGTGCTTCTGGGAAGAAAATATAGGAGCTCTGTGTGATGCCACTAACACAGTACAAGTCCTATGGGTGCTTCTGGGAAGAAAATATAGGAGCTCTGTCTGATGCCACTAACACAGTACAAGTCCTATGGGTGCTTCTGGGAAGAAAATATAGGAGCTCTGTGTGATGCCACTAACACACTAGAAGTCCTATGGGTGCTTCTGGAAAGAAAATGTAGGAGCTCTGTGTGATGCCACTAACACACTAGAAGTCCTGTGGGTGCTGCTGAGAAGAAAATATAGGAGCTCTGTGTGATGCCACTAACACACTAGAAGTCCTATGGGTGCTTCTGGGAAGAAAATATAGGAACTCTGTCTGATGCCACTAACACAGTACAAGTCCTATGGTTGCTTCTGGGAAGAAAATATAGGAACTCTGTGTGATGCCACTAACACAGTACAAGTCCTATGGGTGCTTCTGGGAAAAAATATAGGAGCTCTGTGTGATGCCACTAACACAGTACAAGTCCTATGGGTGCTTCTGGGAAGAAAATAGGAGCTCTGTGTGATGCCACTAACACAGTACAAGTCCTATGGGTGCTTCTGGGAAGAAAATATAGGAGCTCTGTCTGATGCCACTAACACAGTACAAGTCCTATGGGTGCTTCTGGGAAGAAAATATAGGAGCTCTGTGTGATGCCACTAACACAGTACAAGTCCTATGGGTGCTTCTGGGAAGAAAATATAGGAACTCTGTGTGATGCCACTAACACAGTACAAGTCCTATGGGTGCTTCTGGGAAGAAAATAGAGGAGCTCTGTCTGATGCCACTAACACAGTACAAGTCCTATGGGTGCTTCTGGGAAGAAAATATAGGAGCTCTGTGTGATGCCACTAACACAGTACAAGTCCTATGGGTGCTTCTGGGAAGAAAATATAGGAGCTCTGTGTGATGCCACTAACACAGTACAAGTCCTATGGGTGCTTCTGGGAAGAAAATATAGGAACTCTGTGTGATGCCACTAACACAGTACAAGTCCTATGGGTGCTTCTGGGAAGAAAATATAGGAACTCTGTGTGATGCCACTAACACAGTACAAGTCCTATGGGTGCTTCTGGGAAGAAAATATAGGAACTCTGTGTGATGCCACTAACACAGTACAAGTCCTATGGGTGCTTCTGGGAAGAAAATATAGGAACTCTGTGTGAGGCCACTAACACAGTACAAGTCCTATGGGTGCTTCTGGGAAGAAAATATAGGAACTCTGTGTGATTCCACTAACACAGTACAAGTCCTATGGGTGCTTCTGGGAAGAAAATATAGGAACTCTGTGTGATGCCACTAACACAGTACAAGTCCTATGGGTGCTTCTGGGAAGAAAATATAGGAGCTCTGTGTGATGCCACTAACACAGTACAAGTCCTATGGGTGCTTCTGGGAAGAAAATATAGGAGCTCTGTCTGATGCCACTAACACAGTACAAGTCCTATGGGTGCTTCTGGGAAGAAAATATAGGAGCTCTGTGTGATGCCACTAACACACTAGAAGTCCTATGGGTGCTTCTGGGAAGAAAATATAGGAGCTCTGTGTGATGCCACTAACACACTAGAAGTCCTGTGGGTGCTTCTGAGAAGAAAATATAGGAGCTCTGTGTGATGCCACTAACACACTAGAAGTCCTATGGTGCTTCTGGGAAGAAAATATAGGAACTCTGTCTGATGCCACTAACACAGTACAAGTCCTATGGTTGCTTCTGGGAAGAAAATATAGGAACTCTGTGTGATGCCACTAACACAGTACAAGTCCTATGGGTGCTTCTGGGAAAAAAATATAGGAGCTCTGTGTGATGCCACTAACACAGTACAAGTCCTATGGGTGCTTCTGGGAAGAAAATATAGGAGCTCTGTGTGATGCCACTAACACAGTACAAGTCCTATGGGTGCTTCTGGGAAGAAAATATAGGAGCTCTGTCTGATGCCACTAACACAGTACAAGTCCTATGGGTGCTTCTGGGAAGAAAATATAGGAGCTCTGTGTGATGCCACTAACACAGTACAAGTCCTATGGGTGCTTCTGGGAAGAAAATATAGGAACTCTGTGTGATGCCACTAACACAGTACAAGTCCTATGGGTGCTTCTGGGAAGAAAATAGAGGAGCTCTGTCTGATGCCACTAACACAGTACAAGTCCTATGGGTGCTTCTGGGAAGAAAATATAGGAGCTCTGTGTGATGCCACTAACACAGTACAAGTCCTATGGGTGCTTCTGGGAAGAAAATATAGGAGCTCTGTGTGATGCCACTAACACAGTACAAGTCCTATGGGTGCTTCTGGGAAGAAAATATAGGAACTCTGTGTGATGCCACTAACACAGTACAAGTCCTATGGGTGCTTCTGGGAAGAAAATATAGGAACTCTGTGTGATGCCACTAACACAGTACAAGTCCTATGGGTGCTTCTGGGAAGAAAATATAGGAACTCTGTGTGATGCCACTAACACAGTACAAGTCCTATGGGTGCTTCTGGGAAGAAAATATAGGAACTCTGTGTGATGCCACTAACACAGTACAAGTCCTATGGGTGCTTCTGGGAAGAAAATATAGGAACTCTGTGTGATGCCACTAACACAGTACAAGTCCTATGGGTGCTTCTGGGAAGAAAATATAGGAACTCTGTGTGATGCCACTAACACAGTACAAGTCCTATGGGTGCTTCTGGGAAGAAAATATAGGAACTCTGTGTGATGCCACTAACACAGTACAAGTCCTATGGGTGCTTCTGGGAAGAAAATATAGGAACTTTGTGTGATGCCACTAACACAGTACAAGTCCTATGGGTGCTTCTGGGAAGAAAATATAGGAACACTGCGTGAGGCCACTAACACAGTACAAGTCCTATGGGTGCTTCTGGGAAGAAAATATAGGAACTCTGCGTGATGCCACTAACACAGTACAAGTCCTATGGGTGCTTCTGGGGAGAAAATATAGGAACTCTGTGTGATGCCACTAACACAGTACAAGTCCTATGGGTGCTTCTGGGAAGAAAATATAGGAGCTCTGTGTGATGCCACTAACACAGTACAAGTCCTATGGGTGCTTCTGGGAAGAAAATATAGGAGCTCTGTCTGATGCCACTAACACAGTACAAGTCCTATGGGTGCTTCTGGGAAGAAAATATAGGAGCTCTGTGTGATGCCACTAACACAGTACAAGTCCTATGGGTGCTTCTGGGAAGAAAATATAGGAACTCTGTGTGATGCCACTAAAACAGTACAAGTCCTATGGGTGCTTCTGGGAAGAAAATATAGGAACTCTGTGTGATGCCACTAACACAGTACAAGTCCTATGGGTGCTTCTGGGAAGAAAATATAGGAACTCTGTGTGATGCCACTAACACACTAGAAGTCCTATGGGTGCTTTTGGGGTGCAATGCTGTGCTAACAGCACTGCGGTTGGTACTACTGAAATACTGTACTAACAGTAAAACACGCACCAGACTAATCCCCAGCAGCAGCTAAAAACACACTAACCAGCAGCAATGGACGATCAATGACAGGTAGCAATGGTTTAGCAAATAAATAGCCAATGGTTTAGCAAAGTAGAGCAAATCTTTCTATATGAATGAATCTAGCAAAGACACAGAATCAGCCTGATCTCTCCTAAAGCCGGACCTCATGTGACCGGCGCCGACGGCGTGGCGGCCTTTTAAATGGTGGGGCGTGTACTAAAGCCCCTGAGCTGTAATTGGCTACAGGCGTCCTGCCTGTAGCCAATTATGGCTCTCCGAGTTTCCGGCGCTGTGATTGGCCAAGCATGCGGGGTCACAGTGCATGCTTGGCCAATCATCAGCCAGCAATGCACTGCGCCGGCCGCGCCGGCCGCGCCGGCCGCAATGCATTGCGGGGCCGCGCGCATAACACGAATGTGATGCGAGCGGCCAAAATAGTTCTGGGCTCGCCGAGCGAGCGAACGCCCGGTGCTCGATGCGAACATGGGTTCGCATCGAGCACCGGGCCCATCCCTAATCACCATGCATAAATATATAAGTGATTCATATAATAAACTTGGTACAGAAGTAAGTCACTACAAAGGACAAGGGGGTACTCTACATCTGAAGGAAAAGAGATGTTATCTCCACATATGGAAAAGCGTTTCATTGTAACTAAGTACAATGGGGATGGTCAGCCCCAAAAGAACACAGGTCAAGCAAAAGGAAAAATAGTGTGTTCAGCAAGGATGGATAGATTGAAATAACACATCAGGACCTCCAACTTGCCCAGGGAGTGGCTAGCGGTTGTTTAAAGTGACAGCTTCAGCAAAGATGATCAAAGCTTGGCAAAAGTCAATCAACGCCCCATCTTTAAAAGCTGTTTAAGGACCCGTGTCTCAATGGACTTTAGACTTGTGTTAAGGCATCATTTTGTTGACCTTCTGTGATCATTCAGAATTCACATAGAGGTGTACTTGACTTGCAGTTGACCTCCTCCTGGCCTGCATTTGACCTGGTTTAAACAGGTTTTGCATTCCCATAGGCTTGTATGGGAGTGAAAAACCCTCAAGATATAAATAAAAACCCACAGCACAGGCCATTAAGGACACCTATCTATAAAGGCAGCCAATATTCACACTGAATGTTCTAGCTTCCCAGCTGTGTCAGATATGAGTACAGGCACATAGACATATGGGAGTTGATTTACTAAAACCTAAAGTTCAAAATATGGTGCAGCTATGTATGGTAGCCATTCAGCTTCTAACTTCAGCTTGTTCAATTAAGCTTTGACAAAAAACAAAACCTGGAATATGATTGGTTTCCATGCAGAGCTGTACCAGATTTTGCACTCTCCTGTTTTAGTAAATCGACCTAACAGCCACTGACCAACAACAAAGTATGCATCAAGTACAAGCTGAGGAATAGTTGGAATTCCCTATTCATACTTATTTCAGGTCAGTGACATATATATTAACCGCTTCCCGACCGCCTCCTGTAGATATACGTCAACAGAATGGCACGGGCAGGCAAAAGGACGTACCTGTACGTACCCTTTAATTTGCCTGCCCGGGGGGCGCGCGCGCGACCCGGTCGGGAGCTCCGTGACCACGGCCGCGGGACCAGCGGACCCGATCGCCGCTGGTATCCCGCGATCGGGTTACGGAGCGGAAGAACGGGGAGAGGTCTATGTAAACAAACCTCTCCCCCGCGCTTCCTACACTGACTGTCAGTGATCGGCGGTACCCTGTCATCGGGAACGCCGATCAATGATGTCAGACGTACAGCCACGCCCCCCTACTGTAAAAAAAAACACAACACGTCACACTGACTCCTCCCCGCCCCCTTGTGGTTAACCCCTAACTACAACTGTCATTTACATAGGAATCAGTGCTATTTAAATAGCAGTGATTGCTGTATAATTGACAAATGTCCCAAAAATGTGTCAAAAAATGTCCGATGTGTCCGCCAAAATGTCGCAGTCACAATAAAAATCGCTGATCGCCGCCATTACTAATAAAAAAAAATAATTAATAAAAATGCTATAAAACTATCCCCCTATTTTGTAAACGCTATAACTTTTGCGCAAACTAATCAATAATCGCTAATTGCGATTTTTTTTACCAAAAATATGTAGAAGAATACGTTATCGGCCTAAACTGAGGAAAAAAAATGTTTTTTTATATATTTTTTGGGGATATTTATTATAGCAAAAAGTAAAAAAATATTGCATTTTTTTCAAAATTGACGCGCTATTTTTGTTTATAGCGCTAAAAAATAAAAACCGCAGGGGCGATCAAATACCACCAAAAGAAAGCTCTATTTGTGGGAAAAAAAGGACGCCAATTTTGTTTTGGAGCCACGTCGCATGACCGCGCAATTGTTAGTTAAAGCGAGCGCAGTGCCGAATTGCAAAAAGGGGCCTGGTCCTTTTGGCTGCCAATTGGTCCGGGGGCTGAAGTGGTTAAAGCCAAATGATTAGCATGACAGGCAGATAACTAGCATTTTCAAAAGGAAAGCTGTACTTAAAAAATAAAATATAATATATTCTTTTTTTGTTATTTAGAAACTCAAACTTTCATAACTTTCAAGTTAAAAACAAAATTTAATCTATTCATGTATAAAGGGAATAATCATAGCTTTTTAGCTGAAAGTGCTATAACAAATATTCTACATTTCAGACACAAGCAATTCAGCTACATTCATCTTAAATGAGCATTTAAATCAAATTTGGAAAAATATATTTTGAATGTTATTAACTGCAAAACAATTACTTTATGAACGACTCAAAATATTTTATATATTTAATTTATATTTTTGTAGTTTAACAGTGATTACATTATATTAAATTAAACTGTGCAATTATTTTCACAGCTCAACTAAGCTACTTATACCACTGTAGTTTTGCTTAAAAACATTTGTTGGTGAAAGTTTCTTTTAGTGTAACGATATTCATTTGGAGCATATTAAATATTAAATATGCGTCAAATAAAAGTTGAGGTATTACTCAGAATCACCATAGTTTTTTGTTGTTGTTTTTTTGTTTTTATTTTGTTTTGTTTAACATTGTGAATTATAGAATAAAAGCTAAATATTGATTGGTTGGTAAAGGCTGCAATCCTACTTCCCTTCTGTTCTCATACATGATTTTTTATTTGTTGCTTACCTAGTCATGCTTACTCATTTGCTAAATGCCCTTCTGGAAAACGCCATTGCTTTGCCAATGAGCTTGAAGGTGAATGGATTTTGGCTTTGTACATATTTTTTTTTATTTTGTATGGGCAGGAGTAGAAAATAAAATGTATACAGTGTTTACTCATTTTTAATTCATGTACATATTACATTTTAAAGTGAAAACAGTGCAGTGCTAAGAATCAAATTGATTCTTAGCGTTGCACTGTTTTCACTTTATTCATTCACACAATTTTTGTTAAGATTGTAATGCTGGCTGCTATTGTTTATTTATGTGTATAGCGCTGTATTTTTATATTAATTCCTTGTACATATAAAATTTTGCAATTAACATTTTGTACTTTCAAATACATTTTTGAAGTGTAACTCTCCTCCTACTGCCCTAAACTGCCATGTACATAAGGCCTAAGTCTAGGTTCATATCTGTGCATTGATGTGGCTCGCATTTTCACGAGCACAGCAGTCTATTCTACTGAATAGGCTGCTGTACTTGCATTTCCTGGAGGGAAGAAGTCACTGACCCTTTTTTTAAATGGAACTACGTAGTCCTTTGGTGCCATGCAGTTTCATGCACCCAAAAACGTGCAGTGCATTCTAGATGTATAGTTAATGGCACTCCTGCACGTCTGCTAAAGAGCAATGCTTTTGGTTGCGGGTTGAGGCTTGTGATTTACACATACTCCTGTGCCTACTACAGTGTGACCCTACTTTCTCCATTGCAGGTGGCGCTCAGTCACAGTGGCATTGCAGGGGGAGATGAAGGCAAGAGGAACATGGTTCCTCTAGGGTTTCCAGGGTCACTGGGGAAGCTATACAATGCTGCAGCCCCATTTGACTCTAGCAGCCATCTTGGATCAGGCAGAGCCTATTTAAGACCCTGTCTCCCAGGCTTGGCATGCATTTCACATGTGGGTAGTGTAGGAACAGGTCACCCATCTGACAGTGATTAGCGGCAGGAAGAGGTTCTAGTCAAGTAGAAAAAGGACACGCTATTCTTCTGGAAACCTCCCCAATTGGGTTTGGACTGGCCAGGAAGAAATCCACCCCTCAAGACAGATGCTGTCAGCATAGCTAAGGCCTTCTCTGATACACACTGCTGTTACATGCTGCGGGTGTCCTTGGTCTGGTGACTTACTGCCCAGTTTGTTGGGAATCACTGGATTCTACATTAATATAAGCTCTTTTATCTGTGTGTTTACTGTTGCCACACTACACTGCACCTCCCCACACGGGGATAAATTGGGTTTCAGCATAAGAACTTAGAAACACCTGCTGTTTGCTTGCATTAGAGGGCTGGAAGCCTATCAAGATCTGTTTTCATAGAAAAACTCAGAACTAACTGCACCTAGTTCAGGCAAGCATTTGCACAGTGTCAGTAACATTGCTGACACATGTGGCAAATTCAGGTAGTTCTTACTATCACCACTTTAAGAATCTGTTTCTATGGCAACAACACATTCTTAAAGAATTACCACCAGATTAAGAAATGGGTGGTAAATAACAGCAACTTTGAGCTAACATATAGTGGTACACCAGTACCAATGCGGGCCATGTCTGTGCTGGGAGGCTTTCATGCATGTGACAGCTTTCAGCACAGAGCTATGTTCCAATCCCATTAAGCTAAGAGATTCCCTAGCTTAAAACTAAATATAAATGGGGATACAGATGATGTGATTGCCAGTTTTGAAAAATTACTTTGGGTGAGCAGAGCCTTAAAGGAAACTGGGCTACTAGTTCCCTATAAGATTCCCTTTACTTTTGTTTGACAACACCAACCAGAGGGCAGATTTTAAAACAGCTATTGGACTGAATACCGACACCCATGTGTTGTCAATCTAAAGTAAAGCAGACCGGATATGGAACTAGTCTCTTATTTCCCCATTAGGATAAGTGTGGACTCCAGTGTGGACACTTCTTTCTCTGTGAGCAGCAACATTTTGCTGTTTGTGCCCCATCAGAATCTCTGTGTGATGCCACTAACACAGTAGAAGTCCTATGGGTGCTTCTGGCAAGAAAATATAGGAACTCTGTGTGATGCCACTAACACAGTAGAAGTCCTGTGGGTGCTTCTGAGAAGAAAATATAGGAACTCTGTGTGATGCCACTAACACAGTTGAAGTCCTATGGGTGCTTCTGGGAAGAAAATATAGGAACTCTGTTTGCTGCCACTAACACAGTAGAAGTCCTATGGGTGCTTCTGGGAAGAAAATATAGGAACTCTGTGTGATGCCACTAACACAGTACAAGTCCTATGGGTGCTTCTGGCAAGAAAATGTAGGAGCTCTGTGTGATGCCACTAACACACTAGAAGTACTATGGGTGCTTCTGCAAAGAAAGTATAGGAGCTCTGTGTGATGCCACTAACACACTAGAATTCCTGTGGGTGCTGCTGAGAAGAAAATACAGGAGCTCTGTGTGATGCCACTAACACACAATTGAAGTCCTATGGGTGCTTCTGGGAAGAAAATATAGGAACTCTGTTTGCTGCCACTAACACAGTAGAAGTCCTATGGGTGCTGCTGAGAAGAAAATATAGGAGCTCTGTGTGATGCCACTAACACTAGAAGCCCTATGGGTGCTTCTGCAAAGAAAATATAGGAGCTCTGTGTGATGCCACTAACACACTAGAAGTCCTGTGGGTGCTGCTGAGAAGAAAATATAGGAGCTCTGTGAGATGCCACTAACACACTAGAAGTCCTATGGTGCTTCTGCAAAGAAAATATAGGAGCTCTGTGTGATGCCACTAACACACTAGAAGTCCTATGGGTGCTTCTGCAAAGAAAATATAGGAGCTCTGTGTGATGCCACTAACACACTAGAAGTCCTGTGGGTGCTGCTGAGAAGAAAATATAGGAGCTCTGTGTGATGCCACTAACACACTAGAAGTCCTATGGGTGCTTCTGCAAAGAAAATATAGGAGGTCTGTGTGATGCCACTAACACACTAGAAGTCCTGTGGGTGCTGCTGAGAAGAAAATATAGGAGCTCTGTGTGATGCCACTAACACACTAGAAGTCCTATGGGTGCTTCTGCAAAGAAAATATAGGAGCTCTGTGTGATGCCACTAACACACTAGAAGTCCTGTGGGTGCTGCTGAGAAGAAAATATAGGAGCTCTGTGTGATGCCACTAACACACTAGAAGTCCTATGGGTGCTTCTGCAAAGAAAATATAGGAGCTCTGTGTGATGCCACTAACACACTAGAAGTCCTATGGGTGCTTCAGCAAAGAAAATATAGGAGCTCTGTGTGATGCCACTAACACACTAGAAGTACTATGGGTGCTTCTGCAAAGAAAATATAGGAGCTCTGTGTGATGCCACTAACACACTAGAAGTCCTGTGGGTGCTGCTGAGAAGAAAATATAGGAGCTCTGTGTGATGCCACTAACACACTAGAAGTCCTATGGGTGCTTCTGCAAAGAAAATATAGGAGCTCTGTGTGATGCCACTAACACACTAGAAGTACTGTGGGTGCTGCTGAGAAGAAAATATAGGAGCTCTGTGTGATGCCACTAACACACTAGAAGTCCTATGGGTGCTTCTGCAAAGAAAATATAGGAGCTCTGTGTGATGCCACTAACACACTAGAAGTCCTGTGGGTGCTGCTGAGAAGAAAATATAGGAGCTCTGTGTGATGCCACTAACACACAATTGAAGTCCTATGGGTGCTTCTGGGAAGAAAATATAGGAACTCTGTTTGCTGCCACTAACACAGTAGAAGTCCTATGGGTGCTTCTGGGAAGAAAATATAGGAGCTCTGTGTGATGCCACTAACACACTAGAAGTCCTTTGGGTGCTTCTGCAAAGAAAATGTAGGAGCTCTGTGTGATGCCACTAACACACTAGAAGTCCTATGGGTGCTTCTGCAAAGAAAGTATAGGAGCTCTGTGTGATGCCACTAACACACTAGAATTCCTGTGGGTGCTGCTGAGAAGAAAATATAGGAGCTCTGTGTGATGCCACTAACACACAATTGAAGTCCTATGGGTGCTTCTGGGAAGAAAATATAGGAACTCTGTTTGCTGCCACTAACACAGTAGAAGTCCTATGGGTGCTTCTGGGAAGAAAATATAGGAGCTCTGTGTGATGCCACTAACACACTAGAAGTCCTATGGGTGCTTCAGCAAAGAAAATGTAGGAGCTCTGTGTGATGCCACTAACACACTAGAAGTCCTATGGGTGCTTCTGGAAAGAAATTATAGGAGCTCTGTGTGATGCCACTAACACACTAGAATTCCTGTGGGTGCTGCTGCAAAGAAAATATAGGAGCTATGTGTGATGCCACTAACACACTAGAAGTCCTATGGGTGCTTCTGCAAAGAAAGTATAGGAGCTCTGTGTGATGCCACTAACACACTAGAAGTCCTATGGGTGCTGCTGAGAAGAAAATATAGGAGCTCTGTGTGATGCCACTAACACACTAGAAGTCCTATGGGTGCTTCTGCAAAGAAAATATAGGAGCTCTGTGTGATGCCACTAACACACTAGAAGTACTATGGGTGCTTCTGCAAAGAAAATATAGGAGCTCTGTGTGATGCCACTAACACACTAGAAGTCCTGTGGGTGCTGCTGAGAAGAAAATATAGGAGCTCTGTGTGATGCCACTAACACACTAGAAGTCCTATGGGTGCTTCTGCAAAGAAAATATAGGAGCTCTGTGTGATGCCACTAAACACACTAGAAGTCCTGTGGGTGCTGCTGAGAAGAAAATATAGGAGCTCTGTGTGATGCCACTAACACACTAGAAGTCCTATGGGTGCTTCTGCAAAGAAAATATAGGAGCTCTGTGTGATGCCACTAACACACTAGAAGTCCTGTGGGTGCTGCTGAGAAGAAAATATAGGAGCTCTGTGTGATGCCACTAACACACAATTGAAGTCCTATGGGTGCTTCTGGGAAGAAAATATAGGAACTCTGTTTGCTGCCACTAACACAGTAGAAGTCCTATGGGTGCTTCTGGGAAGAAAATATAGGAGCTCTGTGTGATGCCACTAACACAGTAGAAGTCCTATGGGTGCTTCTGGGAAGTAAATATAGGAACTCTGTGTGATGCCACTAACACAGTACAAGTCCTATGGGTGCTTCTGGGAAGAAAATATAGGAACTCTGTGTGATGCCACTAACACAGTAGAAGTCCTATGGGTGCTTCTGGGAAGAAAATATAGGAACTCTGTGTGATGCCACTAACACAGTAGAAGTCCTATGTGTGCTTCTGGGAAGAAAATATAGGAACTCTGTGTGATGCCACTAACACAGTACAAGTCCTATGGGTGCTTCTGGGAAGAAAATATAGGAACTCTGTGTGATGCCACTAACACAGTACAAGTCCTATGGGTGCTTCTGGGAAGAAAATATAGGAACTCTGTGTGATGCCACTAACACAGTAGAAGTCCTATGGGTGCTTCTGGGAAGAAAATATAGGAGCTCTGTGTGATGCCACTAACACAGTAGAAGTCCTATGGGTGCTTCTGGGAAGAAAATATAGGAACTCTGTGTGATGCCACTAACACAGTACAAGTCCTATGGGTGCTTCTGGGAAGAAAATATAGGAACTCTGTGTGATGCCACTAACACAGTAGAAGTCCTATGGGTGCTTCTGGGAAGAAAATATAGGAACTCTGTGTGATGCCACTAACACAGTAGAAGTCCTATGGGTGCTTCTGGGAAGAAAATATAGGAACTCTGTGTGATGCCACTAACACAGTACAAGTCCTATGGGTGCTTCTGGGAAGAAAATATAGGAGCTCTGTGTGATGCCACTAACACACTAGAAGTACTATGGGTGCTTCTGCAAAGAAAATATAGGAGCTCTGTGTGATGCCACTAACACACTAGAAGTCCTGTGGGTGCTGCTGAGAAGAAAATATAGGAGCTCTGTGTGATGCCACTAACACACTAGAAGTCCTATGGGTGCTTCTGCAAAGAAAATATAGGAGCTCTGTGTGATGCCACTAACACACTAGAAGTACTGTGGGTGCTGCTGAGAAGAAAATATAGGAGCTCTGTGTGATGCCACTAACACACTAGAAGTCCTATGGGTGCTTCTGCAAAGAAAATATAGGAGCTCTGTGTGATGCCACTAACACACTAGAAGTCCTGTGGGTGCTGCTGAGAAGAAAATATAGGAGCTCTGTGTGATGCCACTAACACACAATTGAAGTCCTATGGGTGCTTCTGGGAAGAAAATATAGGAACTCTGTTTGCTGCCACTAACACAGTAGAAGTCCTATGGGTGCTTCTGGGAAGAAAATATAGGAGCTCTGTGTGATGCCACTAACACACTAGAAGTCCTATGGGGTGCTTCTGCAAAGAAAATGTAGGAGCTCTGTGTGATGCCACTAACACACTAGAAGTCCTATGGGTGCTTCTGCAAAGAAAGTATAGGAGCTCTGTGTGATGCCACTAACACACTAGAATTCCTGTGGGTGCTGCTGAGAAAGAAAATATAGGAGCTCTGTGTGATGCCACTAACACACAATTGAAGTCCTATGGGTGCTTCTGGGAAGAAAATATAGGAACTCTGTTTGCTGCCACTAACACAGTAGAAGTCCTATGGGTGCTGCTGAGAAGAAAATATAGGAGCTCTGTGTGATGCCACTAACACACTAGAAGCCCTATGGGTGCTTCTGCAAAGAAAATATAGGAGCTCTGTGTGATGCCACTAACACACTAGAAGTCCTGTGGGTGCTGCTGAGAAGAAAATATAGGAGCTCTGTAAGATGCCACTAACACACTAGAAGTCCTATGGGTGCTTCTGCAAAGAAAATATAGGAGCTCTGTGTGATGCCACTAACACACTAGAAGTCCTATGGGTGCTTCTGCAAAGAAAAATATAGGAGCTCTGTGTGATGCCACTAACACACTAGAAGTCCTGTGGGTGCTGCTGAGAAGAAAATATAGGAGCTCTGTGTGATGCCACTAACACACTAGAAGTCCTATGGGTGCTTCTGCAAAGAAAATATAGGAGGTCTGTGTGATGCCACTAACACACTAGAAGTCCTGTGGGTGCTGCTGAGAAGAAAATATAGGAGCTCTGTGTGATGCCACTAACACACTAGAAGTCCTATGGGTGCTTCTGCAAAGAAAATATAGGAGCTCTGTGTGATGCCACTAACACACTAGAAGTCCTGTGGGTGCTGCTGAGAAGAAAATATAGGAGCTCTGTGTGATGCCACTAACACACTAGAAGTCCTATGGGTGCTTCTGCAAAGAAAATATAGGAGCTCTGTGTGATGCCACTAACACACTAGAAGTCCTATGGGTGCTTCAGCAAAGAAAATATAGGAGCTCTGTGTGATGCCACTAACACACTAGAAGTACTATGGGTGCTTCTGCAAAGAAAATATAGGAGCTCTGTGTGATGCCACTAACACACTAGAAGTCCTGTGGGTGCTGCTGAGAAGAAAATATAGGAGCTCTGTGTGATGCCACTAACACACTAGAAGTCCTATGGGTGCTTCTGCAAAGAAAATATAGGAGCTCTGTGTGATGCCACTAACACACTAGAAGTACTGTGGGTGCTGCTGAGAAGAAAATATAGGAGCTCTGTGTGATGCCACTAACACACTAGAAGTCCTATGGGTGCTTCTGCAAAGAAAATATAGGAGCTCTGTGTGATGCCACTAACACACTAGAAGTCCTGTGGGTGCTGCTGAGAAGAAAATATAGGAGCTCTGTGTGATGCCACTAACACACAATTGAAGTCCTATGGGTGCTTCTGGGAAGAAAATATAGGAACTCTGTTTGCTGCCACTAACACAGTAGAAGTCCTATGGGTGCTTCTGGGAAGAAAATATAGGAGCTCTGTGTGATGCCACTAACACACTAGAAGTCCTTTGGGTGCTTCTGCAAAGAAAATGTAGGAGCTCTGTGTGATGCCACTAACACACTAGAAGTCCTATGGGTGCTTCTGCAAAGAAAGTATAGGAGCTCTGTGTGATGCCACTAACACACTAGAATTCCTGTGGGTGCTGCTGAGAAGAAAATATAGGAGCTCTGTGTGATGCCACTAACACACAATTGAAGTCCTATGGGTGCTTCTGGGAAGAAAATATAGGAACTCTGTTTGCTGCCACTAACACAGTAGAAGTCCTATGGGTGCTTCTGGGAAGAAAATATAGGAGCTCTGTGTGATGCCACTAACACACTAGAAGTCCTATGGGTGCTTCAGCAAAGAAAATGTAGGAGCTCTGTGTGATGCCACTAACACACTAGAAGTCCTATGGGTGCTTCTGGAAAGAAATTATAGGAGCTCTGTGTGATGCCACTAACACACTAGAATTCCTGTGGGTGCTGCTGCAAAGAAAATATAGGAGCTCTGTGTGATGCCACTAACACACTAGAAGTCCTATGGGTGCTTCTGCAAAGAAAGTATAGGAGCTCTGTGTGATGCCACTAACACACTAGAAGTCCTATGGGTGCTGCTGAGAAGAAAATATAGGAGCTCTGTGTGATGCCACTAACACACTAGAAGTCCTGTGGGTGCTGCTGAGAAGAAAATATAGGAGCTCTGTGTGATGCCACTAACACACTAGAAGTCCTATGGGTGCTTCTGCAAAGAAAATATAGGAGCTCTGTGTGATGCCACTAACACACTAGAAGTCCTGTGGGTGCTGCTGAGAAGAAAATATAGGAGCTCTGTGTGATGCCACTAACACACTAGAAGTCCTATGGGTGCTTCTGCAAAGAAAATATAGGAGCTCTGTGTGATGCCACTAACACACTAGAAGTCCTGTGGGTGCTGCTGAGAAGAAAATATAGGAGCTCTGTGTGATGCCACTAAGGATGGGCCCGGTGCTCGATGCGAACCCACGTTCGCATCGAGCACCGGGCGTTCGCTCGCTCTGCGAGCCCAGAACTATTTTGGCCGCTCGCATCACGTTGGTGTGATGCGAGCGGCCCCGCAATGCATTGCGGCCGGCGCGGCCGACGCAGTGCATTGCTGGCTGATGATTGGCCAAGCATGCACTGTGACCCCGCATGCTTGGCCAATCACAGCCCCGGAAAATCGAAGAGCCATAATTGGCTACAGGCAGGACGCCTGTAGCCAATTACAGCTCAGGGGCTGTAGTACACGCCCCCCCCTATAAAACGCCGCCACGCCGTCTGCGCCGGTCACATGCTGTTCCGGCGCAGATTGAGCAGGCAGATTCTGTGACACTCTGCTGCATTGAGATAGTTAGATAGATTCACTTACAGAGATTGAGTTAGATAGATTCAGTTACAAAGATTGATTGACAAAGAGGGGCTTGTAGTGTGCTCGTGGCAGGCAGGCAGAGCTCCTATATTTTGTTACCAGAAGCACCTATAGGACTTGTAGTGTGTTCGTGGCAGGCAGGCAGAGCTCCTATATTTGTTACCAGAAGCACCTATAGGACTTGTAGTGTGTTAGTGGCAGGCAGGCAGAGCTCCTATATTTTGTTACCAGAAGCACCTATAGGACTTGTAGTGTGTTCGTGGCAGGCAGGCAGAGCTCCTATATTTTGTTACCAGAAGCACCTATAGGACTTGTAGTGTGTTAGTGGCAGGCAGGCAGAGCTCCTATATTTTGTTACCAGAAGCACCTATAGGACTTGTAGTGTGTTCGTGGCAGGCAGGCAGAGCTCCTATATTTTGTTACCAGAAGCACCTATAGGACTTGTAGTGTGTTAGTGGCAGGCAGGCAGAGCTCCTATATTTTGTTACCAGAAGCACCTATAGGACTTGTAGTGTGTTAGTGGCAGGCAGGCAGAGCTCCTATATTTTGTTACCAGAAGCACCTATAGGACTTGTAGTGTGTTAGTGGCAGGCAGGCAGAGCTCCTATATTTTGTTACCAGAAGCACCTATAGGACTTGTAGTGTGTTCGTGGCAGGCAGGCAGAGCTCCTATATTTTGTTCCCAGAAGCACCTATAGGACTTGAAGTGTGTTAGTCCCATTACACACACAGAGCTATATTTTCTTCCCAGAAGCACCTATAGGACTTGAAGTGTGTTAGTCCCATTACACACACAGAGCTATATTTTCTTCCAGAAGCACCTATAGGACTTGAAGTGTGTTAGTCCCATTACACACACAGAGCTATATTTTGTTCCCAGAAGCACCTATAGGACTTGAAGTGTGTTAGTCCCATTACACACACAGAGCTATATTTTCTTCCCAGAAGCACCTATAGGACTTGAAGTGTGTTAGTCCCATTACACACACAGAGCTATATTTTGTTCCCAGAAGCACCTATAGGACTTGAAGTGTGTTAGTCCCATTACACACACAGAGCTATATTTTGTTCCCAGAAGCACCTATAGGACTTGAAGTGTGTTAGTCCCATTACACACACAGAGCTATATTTTTGTTCCCAGAAGCACCTATAGGACTTGAAGTGTGTTAGTCCCATTACACACAAAGAGCTATATTTTGTTCCCAGAAGCACCTATAGGACTTGAAGTGTGTTAGTCCCATTACACACAAAGAGCTATACTTTGTTCCCAGAAGCACCTATAGGACTTGAAGTGTGTTAGTCCCATTACACACACAGAGCTATATTTTGTTCCCAGAAGCACCTATAGGACTTGAAGTGTGTTAGTCCATTACACACAAAGAGCTATACTTTGTTCCCAGAAGCACCTATAGGACTTGAAGTGTGTTAGTCCCATTACACACACAGAGCTATATTTTGTTCCCAGAAGCACCTATAGGACTTGAAGTGTGTTAGTCCCATTACACACAAAGAGCTATATTTTGTTCCCAGAAGCACCTATAGGACTTGAAGTGTGTTAGTCCCATTACACACACAGAGCTATATTTTGTTCCCAGAAGCACCTATAGGACTTGAAGTGTGTTAGTCCCATTACACACAAAGAGCTATATTTTGTTCCCAGAAGCACCTATAGGACTTGAAGTGTGTTAGTCCCATTACACACACAGAGCTATATTTTTGTTCCAGAAGCACCTATAGGACTTGAAGTGTGTTAGTCCCATTACACACACAGAGCTATATTTTGTTCCCAGAAGCACCTATAGGACTTGAAGTGTGTTAGTCCCATTACACACACAGAGCTATATTTTGTTCCCAGAAGCACCTATAGGACTTGAAGTGTGTTAGTCCCATTACACACACAGAGCTATATTTTGTTCCCAGAAGCACCTATAGGACTTGAAGTGTGTTAGTCCCATTACACACAAAGAGCTATACTTTGTTCCCAGAAGCACCTATAGGACTTGAAGTGTGTTAGTCCCATTACACACACAGAGCTATATTTTCTTCCCAGAAGCACCTATAGGACTTGAAGTGTGTTAGTCCCATTACACACAAAGAGCTATACTTTGTTCCCAGAAGCACCTATAGGACTTGAAGTGTGTTAGTCCCAATACACACACAGAGCTATATTTTTGTTCCCAGAAGCACCTATAGGACTTGAAGTGTGTTAGTCCCATTACACACAAAGAGCTATATTTTGTTCCAGAAGCACCTATAGGACTTGAAGTGTGTTAGTCCCATTACACACACAGAGCTATATTTTGTTCCCAGAAGCACCTATAGGACTTGAAGTGTGTTAGTCCCATTACACACAAAGAGCTATATTTTGTTCCCAGAAGCACCTATAGGACTTGAAGTGTGTTAGTCCCATTACACACACAGAGCTATATTTTGTTCCCAGAAGCACCTATAGGACTTGAAGTGTGTTAGTCCCATTACACACACAGAGCTATATTTTGTTCCCAGAAGCACCTATAGGACTTGAAGTGTGTTAGTCCCATTACACACACAGAGCTATATTTTGTTCCCAGAAGCACCTATAGGACTTGAAGTGTGTTAGTCCCATTACACACACAGAGCTATATTTTGTTCCCAGAAGCACCTATAGGACTTGAAGTGTGTTAGTCCCATTACACACAAAGAGCTATACTTTGTTCCCAGAAGCACCTATAGGACTTGAAGTGTGTTAGTCCCATTACACACACAGAGCTATATTTTCTTCCCAGAAGCACCTATAGGACTTGAAGTGTGTTAGTCCCATTACACACAAAGAGCTATACTTTGTTCCCAGAAGCACCTATAGGACTTGAAGTGTGTTAGTCCCATTACACACACAGAGCTATATTTTGTTCCCAGAAGCACCTATAGGACTTGAAGTGTGTTAGTCCCATTACACACAAAGAGCTATACTTTGTTCCCAGAAGCACCTATAGGACTTGAAGTGTGTTAGTCCCATTACACACACAGAGCTATATTTTGTTCCAGAAGCACCTATAGGACTTGAAGTGTGTTAGTCCCATTACACACAAAGAGCTATATTTTGTTCCCAGAAGCACCTATAGGACTTGAAGTGTGTTAGTCCCATTACACACACAGAGCTATATTTTGTTCCCAGAAGCACCTATAGGACTTGAAGTGTGTTAGTCCCATTACACACACAGAGCTATATTTTGTTCCCAGAAGCACCTATAGGACTTGAAGTGTGTTAGTCCCATTACACACAAAGAGCTATACTTTGTTCCCAGAAGCACCTATAGGACTTGAAGTGTGTTAGTCCCATTACACACACAGAGCTATATTTTGTTCCAGAAGCACCTATAGGACTTGAAGTGTGTTAGTCCATTACACACAAAGAGCTATATTTTGTTCCCAGAAGCACCTATAGGACTTGAAGTGTGTTAGTCCCATTACACACACAGAGCTATATTTTGTTCCCAGAAGCACCTATAGGACTTGAAGTGTGTTAGTCCATTACACACACAGAGCTATATTTTGTTCCCAGAAGCACCTATAGGACTTGAAGTGTGTTAGTCCCATCACACAGAGCTCCTCTATTTTCTTTGCATAAGCACCCACAGGACTTCTAGTGTGTTAGTGGCACCACACAGAGCTCCTCTATTTTCTTTGCAGAAGCACCCACAGGACTTCTAGTGTGTTAGTGGCATCACACAGAGCTCCTCTATTTTCTTTGCAGAGGCACCCATAGGACTTCTAGTGTGTTAGTGGCATCACACAGAGCTCCTATATATTCTTCTCAGCAGCACCCACAGGACTTCTAGTGTGTTAGTGGCATCACACAGAGCTCCTCTATTTTCTTTGCAGAAGCACCCATAGGACTTCTAGTGTGTTAGTGGCATCACACAGAGCTCCTATATATTCTTTGCATAAGCACCCACAGGACTTCTAGTGTGTTAGTGGCATCACACAGAGCTCCTCTATTTTCTTTGCAGAAGCACCCATAGGACTTCTAGTGTGTTAGTGGCATCACACAGAGCTCCTATATTTTCTTCTCAGCAGCACCCACAGGACTACCGACTACAATGGCTGGAAGACCGCCAAGGGGAGGCAGAGCGTGCAGAGCCAAGAACACAGGGCAGGCAGGCTCTGTTTCTAGTGGCCGTGGACGTGGACGTGGTCGTGCATCGTCATCAGCACGTGGCCATGGGACACGCGCGTCTTTGTTTTCGGCAGCTGGACATGTGGAGCCGCATCATGCTGAAGGCTTGGTAGAATGGATGACCAAGCCCTCCTCATCCTCCTCATCCTCTCTCACCCAGGCTCAGGGTACTGACAGAGCATCATCAGCCACCCCTTCCCTAGACCCACCATGTCCTCCTGAGGAGTCCCCCGAACTCTTTGAGCACAGTGTTGGGTACATGCTCCAGGAGGATGCCCAACGATTCGAAGGCTCGGATGACGATACCCAGCTTGAGGAATCTGGCAGTACAGTTCCACCAGCTGCAGCTTACTGCCAGGTTTGCTCTAGTGGTGAAGAGGGAGGGGATGATGAGGTCACTGACTCCACGTGGGTGCCTCAAGGGAGAGAGGATGAGGAGGAGGACGAGGAGGAGGAGGATGCGGCGTCACATGTCCAACGAGGCAGGATGCCCCCTGGAGGCCAGGTAGAGGCCAGCACAGCAACTGTACAACACCGCAGAGCTCCGCCTGTGCAGGGCGCTGCCTCTGCACGTTATCAGAAAAGTTCTTTGGTGTGGGCCTTTTTTGAGACGAGTGCAGCAGATCGCACCACTGCTATTTGCAATATTTGTCTCAAGCGTATCTCGCGTGGCCAAAACATCAGCCGCTTGGGCACCACAAGCATGACCAGACATATGGCGACCTGCCATGCAGCTCGTTGGCAGGCACACATAAAAGACCCACACCAAAGAACTAAGCGGACCTCTCCTTGCTCCTCCTCAGCTGGGATCTCCATCCCCACTACACCTTCAGTCCTCTCTGAAAGCTGCTCTGAGAGGACTGAAGGTGTAGAATTCGGTGTGTCACAACCAAGTACTTGCAGTACACCGACGTCCGAATGCAGCAGGCAAATTTCCCTGCCCCAGCTGCTGGACCGTAGAAAGAAGTACACTCCCAGCCATCCACATGCCCAGCGGTTGAATGCTAGCCTTGCTAAATTGCTAGCACTTCAACTGCTGCCTTTTCAGTTGGTAGACTCGGCCCCCTTCCGTGAGTTTGTTCAATGTGCGGTTCCTCAGTGGCAGGTTCCCAAACGCCACTTTTTCTCGCGGAAGGCGATTCCGTCTCTCTACCGGCATGTGGAGGGCAATGTCCATGCCTCGCTGGACAGGGCGGTCAGCGGTAAGGTGCATATTACCGCTGACTCATGGTCCAGCAGGCATGGACAGGGACGGTACCTTTCTTTCACGGCCCATTGGGTCACTCTATTGGCAGCTGGGAGGGATGCAGGACAAGGTGCAGTAGTGTTGGAGGTTGTTCCGCCACCACGCCTCCAAAACGCGACTACTGCTACTGGTTGTGACACACCTCTCTCCTCCACCCCCTCCTCTTCTTCTTCCTCCAGTGCTCTGTCCTTGGAACCAGCGGTGCTCCGTAGGCGTACAAGGGGCTACGCAAGTACGCAGGCAAAAAGATGCCATGCCGTGCTTGCGCTGGTGTGTTTGGGGGACAGGAGCCACACTGGGCCAGAGGTTCTGGCAGCTCTGCAGGGGCAGGCCGAGAGGTGGTTGACGCCACGTCAGCTTAAGCCAGGAATGGTCGTTTCTGACAATGGCACCAACCTCCTCTCCGCCCTGCGACAGGGGCAGCTCACCCATGTGCCCTGCATGGCTCACGTCCTCAACCTGGTGGTGCAGCGGTTCTTGGGCAGGTTCCCAGGCTTACAGGATGTCCTGAGGCAGGCCAGGAAAGTCTGTGTGCATTTCCGCCGATCTTATAATGCCAGTGCTCGGCTGACTGAGCTGCAAAAGGAGCTGAACCTGCCAAGAACCGCCTAATATCTGACATGCCCACCAGGTGGAACTCAACGTTGGCCATGCTGCAGCGACTGCACACGCAGCAGAGGGCCATCAATGAGTACCTTTGCGACTACGGCACCAGGACAGGGTCAGGGGAGCTTGGTTTTTTTTCCCCACGTCAGTGGAGCATGATCAGGGATGCATGCACTGTCCTCTCACCATTTGAGGAGGCCACGAGGATGGTGAGCAGTGACAGTGCATGCATCAGTGACACTGTCCCTCTTGTCCACCTGTTGGAGCATACGCTGCGTGGGATCATGGACAGGGCACTTGAGGCAGAACAGAGGCAGGAAGAGGAGGACTTCCTTGCCTCTCAAGGCCCCCTTTATCCGGACAGTGTTCCTTCTGTCCCACCCATCACACAGGAAGAGGATGAGGAGGAGGAGGAGGAGGAGGAGGAGGAGGATTGTGTGAGCATGGAGGTGGAGCCTGGCACTCAGCATCAGCAGCAGCAGTCTTTTAGGGATGATGTACAGTCCCAACAAGCCAGTGGACTTGTACGTGGCTGGGAGGAGGTGGCTGGCGATCATGTCATCCTCAGTGACCCAGAAGACTCCGGACCGAATGCCTCAGCTAACCTACGCTGCATGGCCTCCCTGATCCTGCAAAGCCTGCGGAAGGATCCTCGTGTTCTTCGGATCAAGGAGAGGGACCATTACTGGCTGGCCACTCTCCTTGATCCGCGGTACAAGGGTAAGGTTGCGGACCTTATCTTGCCGTCGCAGAGGGAGCAGAGGATGAGACATCTCAGGGAGGCCTTGCAGAAAGGTCTGTGCAACGCGTTCCCAGAAACTGGGAGGCTACAAACTCCTGGTCCTGGGCGACGAGTTGCTGAGGCTTCGGTCAGTGGCAGAAGGAGCGGTGGGGAAGGTGGACGTCTGACCGATGCGTTCAGACAATTTTTAGTCCGCAGCCCCAAGGTATGATCGGTTCCAGCAACCATCGCCAGCGTCTGATATACATGGTGCAGGAATACCTTGGGGCAAGGTCAGACTTGGACACCTTTCCCACCGAAAATCCTCTGGCTTACTGGGTCCTGAGGATGGATCACTGGCCAGAGCTTGCACAGTATGCAATTGAGCTACTGGCCTGTCCTGCCTCCAGCGTTCTTTCCGAACGCACATTCAGTGCTGCTGGAGGATTTGTGACTGATCATAGGGTGCGCCTGTCCACCGCCTCGGTTGATCGACTGACCTTCATCAAAATGAATCAGTCTTGGATCACCACCAGCTACCAGGCACCTGAGGCGGATATAACCGAATAATTTTTAATGTCACATCCTTCAAGACTGCCTATGCTGATGCTGAGTGACTGTCCTCTTATGTTCACTGACTATCCTCTTCCTCCTCCTCAATGATCCATGCCACCACACCAGTGCCTAAGGCACAATTTTTCAGCCCCTGTTTAACAGGGGCGTGTACTTACAATTTTTAAAAAAAATGCTTCGCAACACGTGTGACTGCTGTGCTCCAAGTACAGTCTCTGTGAGGGCCGTGTTGCAGTGTTGTGGCACCAGCACCAGTGCCTAAGGCACAATTTTTCAGCCCCTGTTTAACAGGGGCGTGTACTTACAATT
Organism: Lithobates sylvaticus; assembly: GCA_028564925.1. Lineage (NCBI taxonomy): Eukaryota > Metazoa > Chordata > Amphibia > Anura > Ranidae > Lithobates > Lithobates sylvaticus. The sequence continues at coordinate 310,564,380 of CM053028.1, read as the reverse complement.
TTTTTAAAAAATGCTTCGCAACACGTGTGACTGCTGTGCTCCAAGTACAGTCTCTGTGAGGGCCGTGTTGCAGTGTTGTGGCACCAGTGCCTAAGGCACAATTTTTCAGCCCCTGTTTAACAGGGGCGTGTACTTACAATTTTTTAAAAAAATGCTTCGCAACACGTGTGACTGCTGTGCTCCAAGTACAGTCTCTGTGAGGGCCGTGTTGCAGTGTTGTGGCACCAGTGCCTAAGGCACAATTTTTCAGCCCCTGTTTAACAGGGGCGTGTACTTACAATTTTTTTAAAAAAATGCTTCGCAACACGTGTGACTGCTGTGCTCCAAGTACAGTATCTGTGAGGGCCGGGTTGCAGTGTTGTGGCACCAGCACCAGTGCCTAAGGCACAATTTTTCAGCCCCTGTTTAACAGGGGCGGGTAATTACAAATCTTGATCTAATAGTTCACAGCAGGGCCCATTCCTGCGCCCACCAAGAGTAACTATGAGGGCCTGCAGTCTTGTGGCAACACCGTCCACCACCACCGCCAAAGGCCCAATTTTTCTGCCCTGTTCATCAGGTGCTTGCAATTACAAATCTTGATCTAATAACTCACAGCAGGGCCCATTCCTGCGCCCACCAAGAGTAACTATGAGGGCCTACAGTCTTGTGGCAACACCGTCCACCACCACCGCCAAAGGCCCAATTTTTCTGCCCTGTTCAACAGGTGCATGCAATTACAAATCTTGATCTATTAACTCACAGCAGGGCCCATTCCTGTGCCCACCAGTCTTGTGGCTACACCAACATCTAATAGGGCAAATTTCTGCAGAGTATATACGCCAGGCCCCTACTTTCAAACATCCAACTTACAAACGACTCCTACTTGAAAATGGAAAGAGAAAACAGGAAGTGAGAGGAAATCTACCCCTAGGAAGGGAAATTCTATCCTGTTAGATTTAATTTGGGAAAAAGGTATCTCCTCTCTACTGATACTTTATCACCAATCCTTGTTTCAATTAAAACCCCACTTTTTCCAAAAACATTTGTCATTGGGACGGAAAGTGAGGTGACATGTTCTGAACAGATGTGCAAAGACAGCAAATGTTACAGGGGTGATAACCCCTCCCTATGTTCTCCAAAAAGCTTAAAAATAGATTTTTTTGGATGGAGCTACACTTCATAATGTACCTGTTCAGATTCTACTTAAGATCAAACCTAAAGCCGCAAGTGGTTTTAAATGGCTTCTTTTTTTCCTTTACAAATGTCATTTTGTGCAAGGACAGTTCTAAACACGGGAAACACATGCCACTTCACAGGCATACTTTGGACACCCCCAGGTACCATATTTAAAGGAAAATGTCACTTTTTTTTTTTCACTTTATGCATCATTAAAATGACTGCTCCCGAAAAAACGTTAGTTTTTAAAAGTTCTTTTTGCATTGATATATGTCCCCTGGGGCAGGACCCGGGTCCCCAAACCTGTTTTATGACATTAACATGCATATTGGCCGTTGTAATTAGCACTTTTGATTTCGAACGTTCGCGTCCATTATAACGTATAGGGTTCGAAAATTCGCGCGAACTTTCGGTCCGTTCGAAGGTTCTGGTTCGAACCGAACCCGGGGGTGTTCGGCTCATCCCTAGATGCCACTAACACACTAGAAGTCCTATGGGTGCTTCTGCAAAGAAAATATAGGAGCTCTGTGTGATGCCACTAACACACTAGAAGTCCTGTGGGTGCTGCTGAGAAGAAAATATAGGAGCTCTGTGTGATGCCACTAACACACTAGAAGTCCTATGGGTGCTTCTGCAAAGAAAATATAGGAGCTCTGTGTGATGCCACTAACACACTAGAAGTCCTGTGGGTGCTGCTGAGAAGAAAATATAGGAGCTCTGTGTGATGCCACTAACACACAATTGAAGTCCTATGGGTGCTTCTGGGAAGAAAATATAGGAACTCTGTTTGCTGCCACTAACACAGTAGAAGTCCTATGGGTGCTTCTGGGGAAGAAAATATAGGAGCTCTGTGTGATGCCACTAACACAGTAGAAGTCCTATGGGTGCTTCTGGGAAGAAAATATAGGAACTCTGTGTGATGCCACTAACACAGTACAAGTCCTATGGGTGCTTCTGGGAAGAAAATATAGGAACTCTGTGTGATGCCACTAACACAGTAGAAGTCCTATGGGTGCTTCTGGGAAGAAAATATAGGAACTCTGTGTGATGCCACTAACACAGTAGAAGTCCTATGGGTGCTTCTGGGAAGAAAATATAGGAACTCTGTGTGATGCCACTAACACAGTACAAGTCCTATGGGTGCTTCTGGGAAGAAAATATAGGAACTCTGTGTGATGCCACTAACACAGTACAAGTCCTATGGGTGCTTCTGGGAAGAAAATATAGGAACTCTGTGTGATGCCACTAACACAGTAGAAGTCCTATGGGTGCTTCTGGGAAGAAAATATAGGAGCTCTGTGTGATGCCACTAACACAGTAGAAGTCCTATGGGTGCTTCTGGGAAGAAAATATAGGAACTCTGTGTGATGCCACTAACACAGTACAAGTCCTATGGGTGCTTCTGGGAAGAAAATATAGGAACTCTGTGTGATGCCACTAACACAGTAGAAGTCCTATGGGTGCTTCTGGGAAGAAAATATAGGAACTCTGTGTGATGCCACTAACACAGTAGAAGTCCTATGGGTGCTTCTGGGAAGAAAATATAGGAACTCTGTGTGATGCCACTAACACAGTACAAGTCCTATGGGTGCTTCTGGGAAGAAAATATAGGAACTCTGTGTGATGCCACTAACACAGTACAAGTCCTATGGGTGCTTCTGGGAAGAAAATATAGGAACTCTGTGTGATGCCACTAACACAGTATAAGTCCTATGGGTGCTTCTGGGAAGAAAATATAGGAACGCTGTGTGATGCCACTAACACAGTACAAGTCCTATGGGTGCTTCTGGGAAGAAAATATAGGAACTCTGTGTGATGCCACTAACACAGTACAAGTCCTATGGGTGCTTCTGGGAAGAAAATATAGGAACTCTGTGTGATGCCACTAACACAGTACAAGTCCTATGGGTGCTTCTGGGAAGAAAATATAGGAACTCTGTGTGATGCCACTAACACAGTACAAGTCCTATGGGTGCTTCTGGGAAGAAAATATAGGAACTCTGTGTGATGTCACTAACACAGTACAAGTCCTATGGGTGCTTCTGGGAAGAAAATATAGGAGCTCTGTTTGCTGCCACTAACACACTAGAAGTCCTATGGGTGCTTTTGGGGTGCAATGCTGTGCTAACAGCACTGCGGTTGGTACTACTGAAATACTGTACTAACAGTAAAACACGCACCAGACTAATCCCCAGCAGCAGCTAAAAACACACTAACCAGCAGCAATGGACGATCAATGACAGGTAGCAATGGTTTAGCAAATAAATAGCCAATGGTTTAGCAAAGTAGAGCAAATCTTTCTATATGAATGAATCTAGCAAAGACACAGAATCAGCCTGATCTCTCCTAAAGCCGGAACTCATGTGACCGGCGCCAACGGCGTGGCGGCCTTTTAAATGGTGGGGCGTGTACTAAAGCCCCTGAGCTGTAATTGGCTACAGGCGTCCTGCCTGTAGCCAATTATGGCTCTCCGAGTTTCCGGCGCTGTGATTGGCCAAGCATGCGGGGTCACAGTGCATGCTTGGCCAATCATCAGCCAGCAATGCACTGCGCCGGCCGCGCTGGCCAAAATAGTTCTGGGCTCGCCAAGCGAGCGAACGCCCGGTGCTCGATGCGAACATGGGTTCGCATCGAGCATCGGGCCCATCACTAATCACAATGCATAAATATATAAGTGATTCATATAGTAAACTTGGTACAGAAGTAAGTCACTACAAAGGACAAGGGGGTACTCTACATCTGAAGGAAAAAGATGTTATCTCCACATATGGAAAAGCGTTTCATTGTAACTAAGTACAATGGGGATGGTCAGCCCCAAAAGAACACAGGTCAAGCAAAAGGAAAAAGAGTGTGTTCAGCAAGGATGGATAGATTGAAATAACACATCAGGACCTCCAACTTGCCCAGGGAGTGGCTAGCAGTTGTTTAAAGTGACAGCTTCAGCAAAGATGATCAAAGCTTGGCAAAAGTCAATCAACGCCCCATCTTTAAAAGCTGTTTTTAAGGACCTGTGTCTCAATGGACTTTAGACTTGTGTTAAGGCATCATTTTGTTGACCTTCTGTGATCATTCAGAATTCACATAGAGGTGTACTTGACTTGCAGTTGACCTCCTCCTGGCCTGCATTTGACCTGGTTTAAACAGGTTTTGCATTCCCATAGGCTTGTATGGGAGTGAAAAACCAAGATATAAATAAAAACCCACAGCACAGGCCATTAAGGACACCTATCTATAAAGGCAGCCAATATTCACACAGAATGTTCTAGCTTCCCAGCTGTGTCAGATATGAGTACAGGCACATAGACATATGGGAGTTGATTTACTAAAACCTAAAGTTCAAAATATGGTGCAGCTATGTATGGTAGCCATTCAGCTTCTAACTTCAGCTTGTTCAATTAAGCTTTGACAAAAAACAAAACCTGGAATATGATTGGTTTCCATGCAGAGCTGTACCAGATTTTGCACTCTCCTGTTTTAGTAAATCAACCTAACAGCCACTGACCAACAACAAAGTATGCATCAAGTACAAGCTGAGGAATAGTTGGAATTCCCTATTCATACTTATTTCAGGTCAGTGACATATATAATAAAGCCAAATGATTAGCATGACAGGCAGATAACTAGCATTTTCAAAAGGAAAGCTGTACTTAAAAAATAAAATATAATATATTATTTTTGTGTTATTTAGAAACTCAAACTTTCATAACTTTCAAGTTAAAAACAAAATGTAATCTATTCATGTATAAAGGGAATAATCATAGCTTTTTAGCTGAAAGTGCTATAACAAATATTCTACATTTCAGACACAAGCAATTCAGCTACATTCATCTTAAATGAGCATTTAAATCAAATTTGGAAAAATATATTTTGAATGTTATTTTTTTTAACTCTTTAATTTTTATTTTTATTTTGAATGTAAGACATTTACAAGCAAACATTAAAACACACGTGATCCTTAAGGATATAGTGGTAGATGATTAATAATAATGATAGAAATTTAATACAAAAGATCACTTCATGTTACCTGGTCAAGTGCTCCCCTCCCCTGTCCCTCCCATGATCCCCCCCCTATACACACACTACTGGTTCCCGGGTTCAAAAAGTCGGCAGGACGGGCGCGCGGGCCAAGGGAGGAAAGGGGCCCCCGGGCCCACTCCGCTGCCAGGGTAACCACAGTGACTTTGAGGGATTTATGGGTGCGGGGGCGCCGGGGGGGAAGAACTGTCCACCCCGTCGCCTCCCACCCTTGGCCTGTGGCCAAGCTCACCCACCCAGGGACTCCATATACGGGCAAATTTCTTAAGGTTATTCTGCCGAATAAACATTGCCCTCTCGCACCATATCATAGAGTTAATCGCCTTAGACCAACTCGCCGAGGAAGGAGGGGTCCTAGCTTGCCAGTTCAACGCTATTAGGCGCCTTGCCTGATACAGGCATCTCAGCAAGGCAACTTTGGTAGGGGATGATATGTTACCCTCCTCAAAGATTCCCAGAAGGCAGGTCCTAGCCTCTGGTTCCAGGGTGGTCCCAAAGATTCTATTCAGGCTGTCCACTATTTCTACCCAATACCGGAATAGCTTTGGGCACTTCCATACCATATGAAGAAGATCGCCTGGCGCCTTGCATCTTGGGCATTCGTCTCTGGGCTTTCTACCGAATTTAAACAGTTTTTGGGGGGTATAATAGGCTCTGTAAATTAGGAACAGGTGGGAAACCCTTTGCGAGGGGGATGTTGACACCAGGCCGCCCTGTTCGAGGACCCGGTCCCATTGTTCCGAGGTAATTGGCCCTAAGTCTTTTTCCCATCCCTTTCTACTTCTATCAGGTCCCTTGGTACTCATGGCTCTGTTTCCCAGGGTATCATATATCCTGGAAATCAGGCCCCTCATTGATCTCGGCTTCGTTATTTCCTGGAATAGGGGGGTCTTAACCCAATTAATCGTCGAGGATCTAAATTGGGCCTGAATACCGTGTCTGACCTGCAGGTATTTGTAAAAAGACCTATTTGGGATATTAAATTGTCGTCTCAGGTCCTCGAATGACTTCAAGTGGTTTCCCTCATATAGCTGGAATAACCGGCTGATACCCTGCCTTTCCCACTCTGGAGATCTCTCTATGCCCTTTATTTCCCCTAGATTCTTGTTATACCATAGGGGGGTATACTCATTCAACCCATTGTATCCCATTATTGACTTTACTACCTTCCATACTCTGGTCATCAAGTCACTCGTCGGACACCTATGGGTGAACGAGTCTGCCTCCAGCACCTCTATTAATGAGTTATGGGGAGCGCCCAGTATCGCCAATCTATTGCCACCACACCCACTTGCCAAGAGCCCGCCATTTGCCATTTGCTGAAGTTGAGCCGACAAAAAATATAGCCGTGGGTGCGGAGTCGCCGTCCCCCCTCTCCCAACAGGGAGCTGCAATGTTTGTAGGCCGATCCGGGCTTGACCCTTTTTCCAGATTAAGTCCCTAAACAGGGATTCAATCTTCTTAAACCATTTCTGGCTAATCCAGACTGGAGAATTATGGAGAATATAGAGAACTTGCGGGAGCCAGATCATCTTAATTAAATTGCAACGCCCTAAATTGAATGTTATTAACTGCAAAACAATTACTTTATGAACGACTCAAAATATTTTCTATATTTAATTTATATTTTTGTAGTTTAACAGTGATTACATTATATTAAATTAAACTGTGCAATTATTTTCACAGCTCAACTAAGCTACTTATACCACTGTAGTTTTGCTTAAAAACATTTGTTGGTGAAAGTTTCTTTTAGTGTAACGATATTCATTTGGAGCATATTAAATATTAAATATGCGTCAAATAAAAGTTGAGGTATTACTCAGAATCACCATAGTTTTTTGTTGTTGTTTTTTTGTTTTTATTTTGTTTTGTTTAACATTGTGAATTATAGAATAAAAGCTAAATATTGATTGGTTGGTAAAGGCTGCAGTCCTACTTCCCTTCTGTTCTCATACATGATTTTTTATTTGTTGCTTACCTAGTCATGCTTACTCATTTGCTAAATGCCCTTCTGGAAAACGCCATTGCTTTGCCAATGAGCTTGAAGGTGAATGGATTTTGGCTTTGTACATATTTTTTTTTATTTTGTATGGGCAGGAGTAGAAAATAAAATGTATACAGTGTTTACTCATTTTTAATTCATGTACATATTACATTTTAAAGTGAAAACAGTGCAGTGCTAAGAATCAAATTGATTCTTAGCGTTGCACTGTTTTCACTTTATTCATTCACACAATTTTTGTTAAGATTGTAATGCTGACTGCTATTGTTTATTTATGTGTATAGCGCTGTATTTTTATATTAATTCCTTGTACATATAAAATTTTGCAATTAACATTTTGTACTTTCAAATACATTTTTGAAGTGTAACTCTCCTCCTACTGCCCTAAACTGCCATGTACATGAGGCCTAAGTCTAGGTTCATATCTGTGCATTGATGTGGCTCGCATTTGCACGAGCACAGCAGTCTATTCTACTGAATAGGCTGCTGTACTTGCATTTCCTGGAGGGAAGAAGTCACTGACCCTTTTTTTAAATGGAACTACGTAGTCCTTTGGTGCCATGCAGTTTCATGCACCCAAAAACGTGCAGTGCATTCTTGATGTATAGTTAATGGCACTCCTGCACGTCTGCTAAAGAGCAATGCTTTTGGTTGCGGGTGTGACAAGGCTTGTGATTTACACATACTCCTGTGCCTACTACAGTGTGACCCTACTTTCTCCATTGCAGGTGGCGCTCAGTCACAGTGGCATTGCAGGGAGAGATGAAGGCAAGAGAAACATGGTTCCTCTAGGGTTTCCAGGGTCACTGGGGAAGCTATACAATGCTGCAGCCCCATTTGACTCTAGCAGCCATCTTGGATCAGGCAGAGCCTATTTAAGACCCTGTCTCCCAGGCTTGGCATGCATTTCACATGTGGGTAGTGTAGGAACAGGTCACCCATCTGACAGTGATTAGCGGCAGGAAGAGGTTCTAGTCCAGTAGAAAAAGGACACGCTATTCTTCTGGAAACCTCCCCAATTGGGTTTGGACTGGCCAGGAAGCAATCCACCCCTCAAGACAGATGCTGTCAGCATAGCTAAGGCCTTCTCTGATACACACTGCTGTTACATGCTGCGGGTGTCCTTGGTCTGGTGTCTTACTGCCCAGTTTGTTGGGAATCACTGGATTCTACATTAATATAAGCTCTTTTATCTGTGTGTTTACTGTTGCCACACTACACTGCACCTCCCCACACTGGGATAAATTGGGTTTCATCATAAGAACTTAGAAACACCTGGTGTTTGCTTGCATTAGAGGGCTGGAAGCCTATCAAGATCTGTTTTCATAGAAAAACTCAGAACTAACTGCACCTAGTTCAGGCAAGCATTTGCACAGTGTCAGTAACATTGCTGACACATGTGGCAAATTCAGGTAGTTCTTACTATCACCACTTTAAGAATCTGTTTCTATGGCAACAACACATTCTTAAAGAATTACCACCAGATTAAGAAATGGGTGGTAAATAACAGCAACTTTGAGCTAACATATAGTCGTACACCAGTACCAATGCGGGCCATGTCTGTGCTGGGAGGCTTTCATGCATGTGACAGCTTTCAGCACAGAGCTATGTTCCAATCCCATTAAGCTAAGAGATTCCCTAGCTTAAAACTAAATATAAATGGGGATACAGATGATGTGATTGCCAGTTTTGAAAAATTACTTTGGGTGAGCAGAGCCTTAAAGGAAACTGGGCTACTAGTTCCCTATAAGATTCCCTTTACTTTTGTTTGACAACACAAACCAGAGGGCAGATTTTAAAACAGCTATTGGACTGAATACCCACAGCCATGTGTTGTCAATCTAAAGTAAAGCAGACCGGATATGGAACTAGTCTCTTATTTCCCCATTAGGATAAGTGTGGACTCCAGTGTGGACACTTCTTTCTCTGTGAGCAGCAACATATTGCTGTTTGTGCCCCATCAGAATTCTAAAGGGCATGCTGTGAACTTTAAATATTATTAATATCATTATTATTTTTTTTCGCAAAGATTTATTTCAGAATATCTACATACTTTAGTGTGCATGATCTGGGCACAAGTTAATTTCAACTAACTTTTTCCCTCACAGACTTATTACCCCTACTTTGCATAATATAGTTTTTTGGCATAAAGCAGACCTTGCATTTACAGTGTAAGATCAACATTAAGACACACAGCTTTGCATCAAAATCATAATGCTCTGTAAACCACTGTTTTGTTTGCACCCTGTGTGAAACAAACATATCAACGATGTTAAGCTTCAGTTTAAACGTATATAGTTTGCTAGAATTTTTTTTTTTTTTTATTAAAACATTTTTTTAATTCCCACAACCATAATAGTTTTCTTTTAAGAAATTCCCTACACTAAAAATGATGACACAGCAGCAACCCCAGATTATTTTTTGCCTCTTTACGAAGACAACTTATAATACTTAAAGGCTAGGTTCATCTTTACTAACATGTTACATACAGTATCTCACAAAAGTGAGTACACCCCTCACATTTTTGTAAATATTTTATTATATCCTTTCATGTGACAACACTGAAGAAATTACACTTTGCTGCAATGTAAAGTAGTGAGTGTGCAGCTTGTATAACAGTGTAAATTTGCAGTCCCCTCAAAATAACTCAACACACTAAACGTCTGGCAACAAAAGTGAGTACACTCCTAAGTGAAAATATCCAAATTGGTCCCAATTAGCCATTTTCCCACCCCGGTGTCATGTGACTTGTTAGTGTTACAAGGTCTCAGGTGTGAATGGGGAATGGATTACTGGAACCATGTCCTGTGGTCTGATGAGACCAAGATAAACGTATTTGGTTCAGATGGTGTCAAGCATTTCAAGCGGCAACCAGGTGAGGAGTACAAAGACAAGTGTGTCTTGCTTACAGTCAAGCATGGTGGTGAGAGTGTCATGGTCTGGGGCTGTTTGAGTACTGCCAGCACTGGGAAGCTACAGTTCATTGATGGAACCATGAATGCCAACATGTACTGTGACATACTGAAGCACAGCATGATCCCCTCCCTTTGGAAGGCTGGGCCGCAGGGTAGAATTCCAACATGATAACGACCCCAAACACACCTCCAAGATGATCACTGCCTTGCTAAAGAAGCTGGTAAAGGTGATGGCCTACCCAAGCATGTCTACAGATTTAAACGCTATTGAGCATCTGTGGGGCATCCTCAAATGGAAGGTGGAGGAGCACAAGGTCTCTAACATCCACCAGCTCCTTGATATCATCATGGAGGAGTGTAAGAAGACTCCAATGGAAACCTATGAAGCTCTAGTTAATGCCATGCCCAAGAGGGTTAAGGCAGTCCTGGAAAATAATGATGGCCACACAAAATATTGACACTTTGGGCCCAATTTGGACACTTTCACTTAGGGGTGTACTCACTTTTGTTGCCAGCAGTTTAGACATTAAGGGCTGTGTTTTGAGTTATTTTGAGGGGACCACAAATTTACACTATTATACAAGCTGTACACTCACTACTTTGCATTGTAGCATGTGTTGTATGTGTTGTCGCATGAAAAGATATAATAAAATATTTACAAAAATGTGAGGGGTGTACTCATTTTTTTGAGATACTATATTATAGCCATATTTAGGGTGTGACATGTAACATCTTCTAAGCACCTGCCTCCCACCCCCAGAGCCACTATCCCTGTGTTAGCATGCAAGGGTTCTTTTCGCCTGCAGCCACTGTCACATTTAAGGTCAGGGCGGCTGCGCAGGGCTCTGCACGCACAACCATGCCATTCATTCACAGAGATCTGCCACCAGTCCATTGATACTTCTGACAGCTCTGCAACTGAAAGCCCATATGGCAGTATGGACAGAGAGCTGTAGGAAGTGTCCGCAGAAGCTTGAAAGTGCACATGTGATCCACTGATTTTAGGTCCAATGCAGACTCCTATAAAAATATATATTTTTATTATGAATATTATTATTAAATGCACATTAGTTTTCCTGCAAAAATATGTGCATTCATTTTTTTAATTTTCATAATAGTGAACTTTAGCCTTTAAAGTGATATTAAGCCCAAAAACTAAAATGTAATAGATTGCAGTTTACCAATCCTTAACATGGTGGCTGCATTAGTTTGCTGTTTGCATGTTTTCCTTTATTTTCACATGGTGATACTGCCAATAACACACTTCCTGTCTTAGGGTGTCTCTATTCTGGATGGTGGAGCGACAGAGACACCTTTGGACATCAGAGACACCTTTGGACATCCGACTGTCAATCTGGGGAGAATATATTTGGATGTGTAAAGGTATGGAAGTTGGTGGAACTTAACTATGAAGAAATTAATGCCTGTCCTTTTGCAAGAAAGGTGGGGAAAAGTAGGTATCACATGGCGTTTGCTTTTATAATGGCCGACAGATTTTTAGTTGGTTGGCTGCATTTCCACTTTAAACACATGCAAAGTAAATGCAATAAAACACCATATTTGACAGCCTCCTCTTCTCATTTGGATTAATGTTAAATGTCATAAAAAATTCAGATTAGTTAGATGTGACAAGTTCCTCAAGGGAGAACCAGCTCAAATGTCACAGATAAATTTAAAAGTCATGGCTACAATAAGCACTTGATGGAATCAGACCTCTGCCTCACCACCCTAAGATCTAATATGTATGCCAACATTCACTGTTGGTACTGAAGTCTGACAACAATAAGCTAAAATGATATGCCACCTTGCACTTACTAAAGGTTGTCAGTAATTCTCATTGGCATTTTCCATCAAATGATGTATTAAAATACAGAAGAAACAAAGATATCATTTGATTCATTCTTGTTCAAATTATTATTATTGGTTTTCAGATCTAAGGAATAAAAAGGTAATGTTAAATCACTGTGGCAATCCCTTCATGGTTTGCTATTTCACTGTTTTTTACTGTATTCTACAGTAGAATCTGTACCTTATGTAATTTCAGTCAGATGTTTATTTCATTATGTGACCCCACTGGGGAGACATTTGGTCGCTCCCTGTCCCTGTGAGAAATTGTGGGGTTACATCACAGGGTAAGGAAGCCACAGAAAGCAAAAAAAGGACTTTTCAAAAGTTGTATTTTTTTGTAAATGAGTAGGGGTTCTATGTACCCTATATTCATTCATGTAGGCGGGCTGGTATCTGAGGGCCTCCTTATTATTGTATGTAATTAATATGTAATTGCATGAATTTTTTTTCTTTAAAAAAAAAATGCCAGGAAGGAAATGTCTTTTGTCAGCAGTTAACCACTTCAGCACCGGGCCATTTTACACCCTTCCTTACCAGAGCACTTTTGCGATTCGGCACTGCGTCGCTTTAACTAACAATTGCGCGGTCATGCGACGTTACACCCAAACAAAATTGACGTCCTTTTTTTCCCACAAATAGAGCTTTCTTTTGGTGGTATTTGATCGCCCCTGCGGTTTTTATTTTTTGCGCTATAAACAAAAGAAGAGCGACAATTTTGAAAAAAAACACAATATTTTTACTTTTTGCTATAATAAATATCCCATTTTTTAAAAAAAACAATTGTTTTACTCAGTTTAGGCCGATACGTATTCTTCTACATATTTTTGGTAAAAAAATCGCAATAAGCGTATATTGATCGGTTTGCGCAAAAGTTATAGCGTCTACAAAATAGGGGATAGATTTATTGCATTTTTTTTTTTACTAGTAATGGCGGCGATCTGCGATTTTTTTTCCGTGACTGCGACATTGCAGCGGACACTTCGGACACTTTTGACACATTTTTGGAACCCCTACAGCAACTTGCTTAACTTGTGTCCAGAATAATGTTCAGGGACACATAGGCCCATTAAAAGACTTACAGATTGATTTGACACACATGCCCAAACAGAAAGGTAATATCAAATATCTTTGCGTAATAATACTCCATTTTGCCCCAGAGTGCAGGAGTAGTGGAGAGAATGAATAGAAACATTAAATACAAATTGAAAGGCCCACCCCCAGATAAGAACCACCCCCCCATGCTAGGACAGGACTGTCCCCCTTTTGAGATCCTTATGGGAAGACCCGCTCAAAAAGCCCCTAAGATAGGCGAGGAATCTAACTTATATTCCTTACAGGAAGAGCACGTGAAATATCTGGTAAGTAGCCCTGCTGAAACTTATGACAAGGTTGCTGTCACCTTTCTTCCTCTTTCCACAGAACCAACACATCCTTTCGTCCCGGGGGATAAAGTACTGATCAAACAACTTGCAGTCCGCAAACAACCAGGCCCCGTCTCCCAAGGTCCATTTGAAGTCCTCAAGGTCTCCAGGACAGCAATACTGACGGATCAAAGCCCACAATGGATCCATGCATCAAGGTTGAAGAAGAGCCCACAGATAAAGGAGACAGGAAAGGAAATGGAGGAGTCCCCACCAACAACTGTACAAGAGACTCAGCCACTACTGTCCCATGCCCCCTCTCACAAAACCCCTTAACCCCCCAAACCATTCTTACCATAGACTTTCCCCGTGAGCCAAGAAAATGCACCACCTGGACAGTCTTTCTTTTTTCAATTGAAATGACCAACACTGTATTCTTACTCTTATTTTTTTTGGGTGTTGGCTAAACTCCTCGTGCGGGATGGGGGAGGGTACTGTTGTAGTGAATGCCAGAGCAACATACATGGAAAGGAGTCATACTTATCCACAGGCCGACATTTAGTCCCTATGGTTGGAAGGCCTATCACCCTAGAGCAGTTACCAAATACCACCCAGGAAGTCCCTGTTATAAACACCACTCCCACGGGTTAGCTACTTTTAATATCCTGGACCCTGATGAAAGGATAGGTAACATGTCCCTATATGACATATGTAAATGTGTAAGGGGATCCAACAATCCACAGGTTACTGAATGGATAAATAGCACACACATGGACAGCCCCTGGATAAGGCAAGGTGGAGCATTCCCTCTCTGGGGGATTGGATGTGTTTAGTGGGATTAGGGTCAAGACTTAGCCCCCCCAAAGTGGTTCAAACCCCTCATGTTCCCCACGGATGGATGGTCTGTTGTGGACTATGGTGCCATACCACCGTCCCTTACCCTATGGACAGAAAAACTTCAGGTTGGTGTACTATTGTGGAAATGATCCCTCTAATGGGGACCACAGGGTCAGACACACTTGTGTCCATGAAACCTGCCCACGGTCACCTTGAATTTGGCAGACACAAGAGGGAATTAACCACTTGGTGGGACAAAATATTTGCATCCTTCGGTGGGGTGGGCGTATACAATGCCTCACAAAGGTAGATGGATTTGGGATGTTAATGGACTCATGGATGAATGCCACAGCAATAGATATAGGATTACTCAATGAAGAACTTAGGAAGGTATTATTTGAACAAGAGGTAATTAAACAAAGGCAAGAAAGAATGATGATGGTTCTTACAGGGCTGTGTGACCTAACCGGGGATAAAACCCTATGCTGCACATACATGAACAATCTTACAAAGCCGTCTGAAGATTTAGAAATCCCAGACTATTATGACATTATTAGAGGTCACAATGAAGAAAGGGCAAAATTGCAGGACCAAATGAGACGTATGGGGGACTTATGAAATCCCTTTTCAGGTGTAGGAGGATGGTTCGGTTCTATTTGGGAAAACATTATGAATTTCTTTAAGAAAGCGGGTATGATACTCCTCATGATACTTATTTTAGCTCTGGCCGTTTATGTGACAATCAAATTGGTGTTCTGCCTGATAAGTAAAGTAGCAAAATCAAATAACCTAGTTGATAAGTCTGAAACAGCCATGACCATGTTCAAGGCAGGATATAGGTGGTACAATGAGTGATCAGCGGAGACTTCTTAAAGTCTCCTATGATCAAAGGAGGGATTGTAAGGAAACGTGGGAAGTGTAGAGTTACCCTTCAAGATTTAATAGTATTGTAACAAAGATGTTTTTCAGTTTTTCTGTAGAAACTCACTGTAAATTCTGTTTATCTCACACTCACACATTTCCATAACAAGTTTTAGTTCTCATGGCTTCTAGTAACGGGTCTGCTTCCCATAACAAGTATGCTGTTTTGTACTTCTATATTATCAAAACATACCGAGAACCTTATCAAGGACATATATTGCGTGAGACATTTTTAGAGTAAATATGATGTTGAGTCTGAAAGAAGAAATATTATGAATCTTGCAGATCAATATTGAATTGTATAACAAAATGCTTAAATGCTTGAATGTGATTGGTTGTTCAATTGCGTTCTTCCCCCTTTTTTGTATTGCATATGCTCTGTGAAACGGAAGTAAAGGCATTCTTTATCAAACCTCATACGGTGTATGGTGTCTGATTATCTGTCCGGACAGACAGGGTTTTTTTTCCATTGACCGCCAAAGTCCAATTGAGGGAAAGAGGGGCTGATGCAGAAGGGCTGATGCAGAGGACCTAACAGAGGACCTAACACACATTTACACAGCGATCGTTGCTATAAAATTGCATTGATTACTGTGTAAATGTGACTGGCAGGGAAGGGGTTAACACTAGGGGGCGCTGCAGAGGTTAATGTGTGTCCCTATAGGAGTGATTCTAACTGTGGGGGGAGGGGACTCAAGGGGAGGAGACCGATCATGTGTTCCTCCGTACTGGGATCACATGATCGGTCTCCTCTCCACTGACAGGACATGGAGCTGTGTGTTTACACACACAGCTCCACGGTCCCGCACGGTCCCGTTGTTTTAACAGGCAATCGCGGGTGCCCGGCGGACATCGCGGCCGCCGGGCACTCGCACCGGGTCCCAAGCGACGCCGCGGGTGCGTGCGCGCCCCCCAGGCGGCCGGAATGGGAGGACGTCATATGACGCCCACCCAGGATGGGAGATCCACCTTGTGGGCGTCATATGACTATACGTGGGTAGGGAAGTGGTTAAACAAAAAATCATTTGTAAATGTCAGCGCTTAAAAAACAAAAAAACAGTGCTTCCAGCTGAATTAAAATTGTTATTATATTTTTTTTGTGCACTGGCACAAGCTATTTTTTTGACAACCCCTTGCCTATTAGTCTAAGATCATATGGCAATTGCACCCAATGAATGGCTTCCATTCATAGCCATTCATTGTGTACTATTGTGATCTCTGACCAATCTTCATTTTCCAAACAACTGTGACAACAAAAATTACAACTTCTAAAAAAAACTCACCATGCCTCTTAATAAATATTTTGGACTGTCTACTTTCCAAAAGGGGAGGTTTTTGTACTGTCCTGGTATTTTAGGGCCTCAAGAAATGAGATAGGCTGTCAGTACATCAGGACTGATCGATTTTCAAATATACTATATATACCAGGGATATGCAATTAGCGGACCTCCTGCTGTTGCAGAACTACAAGTCCCATGATGCATAGCAAGACTCTGACAGCCACAAGCATAACACCCAGAGTAAAAGCATGATGGGACTTGTAGATTTGCAACAGCTGGAGGTCCGCTAATTGCATATCCCTGATATATACCATAGTTTGTGGACTCTATAACTTTTACACAGACTAAATAATATATACTGATTTGGGTTATTATTTTAACGAAAAAATGTAGCAGTATAAATTTTGGCCTACAATTTTAAAGAAAGCTTATTTATTTGCAAAATTCTATAAGAGCAACAAAGAAAAAAGCTTTTTTTCCCCAAATGTTCGATATTTATTTAGCAAAAAAATAAAAACCCAGTGGTGATTAAATACCACCAAAAGAAAGCTCTATCTATCTCTACTAAATGATAAAAATGTATTTTCTTGTTCAGTGTTGCATGACTGAGTAATTGTCATGTAAAACATGACAGTGCTGAAAGCTGAAAATTGGCCTGGGCAGGAAAGGGGTAAAAATGGCCGGTATTGAAATGGTAACAATTCTTCAAAATCTTGAGGCACCTCATTCTGAAAGTTAAAAAACTAAACTAATGATTTTACATAATGCAGCAGCATATATAGGACACAAAACATTAGAGGTAATTTATTCTTACAAAGCAAATATACCTTTGCACACTAGTACTGAGTAGTATTCCAGCTTTTGTCTTCTCCCTTGGTTTCTCTTCCTCACTTAGCTAATGTGACACCAGTGCTAATGGAGAGAGGCAGGGGAGGGGCAAACAAGGATGCAGGCACTTGATGCCCTGCTTATTAACTAATGATATCATAATTTTATGGCATCGCTAGGATGCCAGCAGGTGGCCCACATGGTGCCCAAGGTTGTAATGCTGCACAATAAAAACCTGTGGCTTTGTGTAACAAAAAGGAAGATTTGATCCACTCAGTGGCTTGTTGACAATATTTGGGAAATTTTTAGGCATTTTTCCAAGGCACCGATTAAGGACACAGAAGGCACCCCAGGGTGCCATGGCAACCTGGTTGAAAAAGACTGGTATATACAATATATTTGAAAATTGTTTAATCCTGATGTTCTGACTTCTTACCTAATTTCTTGAGGCCCTAAAATGCCAGGACAGTACAAATATCAATTTGAGAAAAAGAAAACTTTAAAATGTGTCCTCAAGAAAGTATAGGGAGAGGAGAAAGAAAAAAACATTAAATTAAGTTCTACTAAGATGGAGCTGTTGGTACATTCATATATGAGAAACAAAAAAAGACATTAAAAAACTGACTGAGCTCAACCTCAATTGTACACACTGTGTGCTGTATCCATGAATAGGTGTAACAAGACCCAGTGATCTGACACATGTATAGAAATATAGAAAACAGCTTTATTAAACACAAATATCTTAACAGTACAAAAATCCACTATCTATCTCATAAAATAATAATTGGCATATTAATAAAAAATACGCATAATCATGGCAGCTGCTGGGAAGTTGTATGAACAACCTCCTCTCCCAAATAAAGGAAAAAATAAAAACAAAAATATTAGCACATGTTCATTAATGTATGTGCCCCAGTAGGGGGTATAATTAGTGTCAACTAAATCAAAAATTGTGTGATATTGCCTCCTCCATATTATAGAGTAATGATATATAGAGGCAACTGTCTGAAGCAGCCGGTGTGTCTGGCGAAACTGGTCAGGCTTCCAGCTTGGTCCCATGCAGCCAGCCTTTGGGATACCTCCTCTCCTACTTCCTCCATTCCTTCAAGGGACTGACATTATCCTGGATATGGACTAATATACCTTTATTGTCATAAACACAGTTTGGATTTTTCAAGATCCACAGGAATGGCTAAGTACATTTCCTTTACTTGAGTGTTAAATGGCTTTTTGTTTCCCTTCAAATTACACTGATGGCTCCCATGTTGGGCAATGATAGACCACATAATACACAGTTGGAGAAGCTTTCGGATGTGATTCATTTGCCAGTTAGGGAGGGCAGTAGATGCCTTACTAACAAACCATAAGAGCACTATATGTGATGGCAAAGACATCCTTCTCTGGGAGTTTTTCAGTTGTATTTGATGCTCACCATATAAACCATAATTTCACTCTCACTTCAAGCTGACTACCAATAGTGCACAGAAAGAAGGCCAAAAATAACTGGATTGTAGATAAAAAAAAGTAGTCAACACAACGTAGGCAGGCATCTGAATTTTTTTTAGGATCCTGAACTAAGTAGGGTGAACACTGGCCTATAATATGACGATTACCTATACTGCAAAGAAGTGAGGGAAGCGAGGGTAGAGAGGCTTGCTGGAAGACACATAGTCTGGTGCTGCTCTCATCTGGCAACAAAGTGGTGGAAGAGGAGGAGAAGACAGAAAGCCCACACCACTCCTCTAGCCAGTGGCCCCCCGGCTACACTGGTAGGGTGTTTCTTCCAGCCACCATCTGCCAAGCCTCATTTTAATTGTGATATTACTCATTTATAATCTGTTCTCTGAGAGCTGCCTTTACACCTTGTGTTTGTCCACAATGCCAGAATAAGAATGCTGCTTGGACATCATACAATGGTTGCTTTCCAAAGAGGCTAATGGTCTTGTCTCAGCCAAATAATCCTATGTAAAATTCCCCAAAAAATCAAAATACATGTTGCTTAACTTAACAAAACACTCATATTTAAAAATTTCGATATTTCACATTCTGAGTAGGGACAGAGGAGAGGCTTCCTGCTGTGTAATTTAATTAGATTACTCAACAGGAAATCTTTTGTGTGTGTCCTGATTATTGTTGCCTGTAATAATAGCTGTATCTCAGATATCTTCCCTTCTCAAAATAAAAACCTTAACATATACTTCTCTCAATGTTACTTAAAGCATGAAATAATCTGAGCTTTGTTGCGATTGTTTAATTAAAAAGGCAGTACAAAATCAATTGTTGTTTTTTCCTGCACAGAAAGCTACAGAACTCCCAATATGTGGAAATTCGTAGGAAATCTTTTAGGGTTATTCATTTTGTCTTCCTATAAAATAACTTTGAATAACAGCCAGCGTAAATGGAATTGTCACTTCAAAAACAAAATAGTTGAAAGGACCTTGCCGTTGTTCCGTTCTGGTATATTACTCGCTTGATTGCATGGAAATGCAAATGTTAGTAAGGTCAGATTTTGCAGCTTCCACGCAACCTTTTGATGTTTCGTTTTTGCAAATCAAATTCTCTGGATGCTTTTTTCCTAAATGTCACCCAATTTAATGGTGATATATAAATGCAACTAGCTGAGCTTTCGTGTTTTATTTGAAATTTCAAATTTTTGCGTGTGTGATAAGCGATAATTTGAAATAGGAAGGCTGACAGTGGGCTGTTGAAAAATACAATTGAGTCAACCATCACAACTGTTTGCAGATGGAGAATGGAAATATTTAGTTTAAAGGAATTCAAACTCTTTCTTATGAAATAACAAAAAAATGCTGGAACACTGTAAGCACATTATAAAATCCATCATTTGCTCAGTTTGATTGTAAATTAATTCCCTCTTGTTTGCATAGAGAATAAAAGGAAGTTATTTGAATCTAATTAGAATTAGGGATGAGTGAATTGTCTTGGGTTTGGTTGGTGGGTCGTGGGTCTGAAAATTGTGAACTTTAATTAAAACTTTATTAAATTCTCTGGGGAGCAAGTATTAAAAATTAATGCTGGCTATTTTCAAAGTTCATGAGGAAGGGATCATGAAACAAAGGCCATGGAGAGAATTTTACTGGCATGGGAGATATGTATCAATGCAAACAAACAGCAAGATAAGGGTCCACTTTTAAATGTAACTTCAAGGTTGACATGGGAAAACAACTAAACATTCTATTGGATGCTTGGGAGAGGCCTTTAACCACTTGCTGACCGCCTTTAATAGATATACCTCCTGTCAGCAAGTGGTTATACCAAGCTGATGGGGCTGCAGCTGAAGCCACGATTATGGTGACATTTTTACAGCTGGTGATCAGCTTTTTAAGTGATCTGGGTAGCTCTTCCTTCCAGTTGCTGCCTGCAGTATTTTCCAGGCTCTCCCATTCGTCTGGGAAGCTCAAGACCATGGTAAACAGTTCAAATGACTTCTCCCTTGTGACTAATGAAGCCGGAAGCAATGATGATTTTGTCACCTCCAGTTTTAGAGCTGTCATACCCTGGCACAATCTGTGCTTGATTGGCTGCTTTGGAGGGTATGAGAGACATTGGAAGTCTAATAGACTCCTGATATCTCCATAAAGATTACATGTCACCTGCCCAAAGCTCTCACATATGGGGCTTGTTAGCCCCTTGTGACAGCAATAAAGTTAACTGGAAAACAAAACATTCATGTAAAAAAAGTAATATAATATAATAAAAACTATTTAAAACATTTGAACAGCACCCCCCTCCCCTATGCGCATGCAAATGCGCTCATAGGTCCCTACACATATGTAGCACCCTTTACCATAGGTAGGTGCTAGCATAGGATTTTTTGCTAGGGAGACTTTCGGCACAGACAAATTTAGGCAGGCCTATGCTTTGAGCTAGGCCTGTCTGTTTTGATCCTGGGCAGGGAGTGGTTAGTGTAGCAGTGGGTGTGACCACCTGTGCTTCAGTGCTGAGGCGCCTCCCGTGCTTCCAGGGAGAATGTTCTGGAGGGGGGACAGGGCCTGGAACTGGAGTGGCAGGCAGCTCATGTGGTCAATGAGTGTACCACAGTGGAGGGCTGGATGTGGAGACATGACAGGAAGCCTGTGAGGGAACTTCAAGGCTCTGATCTTGTCCAATAGATTGCGGGTTTGCTGGGTTCTAGCCTTCTTGAGACGGGATCCAATCTTGATCAAGATGCCCCTGATATAGCTCTTGTGAGCTTCCCAAACCATCAGGGGAGCATTTTCGGAGTTCACATTAGAACACTGAACCCTGGACACTTCTTCCATAACCTCTGGGTTCTGGATCAAGGAGTCGTTAAGCCTCCACATCCATTGTTTGGGAATGGGAGGAAACAAGTTAATGTCCAAGATGACCTGGGCATGGTCTGAGAAAATAATGGAGCCTATAGAGACGGACATCACCTTAGAAAGAAGTGACTATGGCAATTGGGTGGACAGGGATAGGAGCAGGGGATTATAACGGTACTAAATTATGAAATAGAATACTCGTGACTTTTTTGAAAGAGTTTTTTAACAATTTATTAGAAAATTTCAAAATACAGACATACAATGAAAAAAAGGTACAAAAAAAATTGAATGAAATTAATCCATCAGTCGCAATGGGGTCCACTGTGGAGTGGGAAAGAGGGCCCCAGAGGTGACCGAGGGATCATGTGAAGAAATATACAAATTAAAGTGTGGATTAAAAAGGTCTATACGATAGTATAGATCATGGGTACATTTGAAGCTGGAGGATAGAATTGACCGACATGTTTCGCTAGACTATGGCTTCTTCAGGGTCACTTGTATCAATTTGTACCCGCAAGTAAGTCTAATGAGATACAAAAGAAAATAAATTGTCATTAAAAATACGAAAGGCAAATGTGGGTCAGATAATCGTTCATCATACATGTCAATTTAAGGCTAAATGCATGCCCCCACACCTCATACTGATCGAGTCCCTCCCAGATACCGGCCAGGCATGGAAATACATACCGCAACACCAAATGACAACACCAAGCAGATAATCCCACTGAAGTCATGTGCAAAGACCCAATGCTGGGGACTGTCGAGGGCCGACAGGGAGCCTGGTGGAAAAATGGAGGCAGCGTAAATATAAACAAAAATGGGTATCAAACTAAGTTGATTTCCATACGTGGCTAACATAGCCTGAAGTGTGCCAAGCTTACCTATGTAAAAAGTTATTTAGAAACAAGGGGGGAGCGCCAGATTGAAAGAATGAAGCTGAGGTAAGTAAACAATTGTAGCTATAGATCACTGTAGGAAGAGGAAAAAGAAAAAGGTATTAATGAAGGTTTAGATATATGTTCAGCGTAGTGGACCCACTATCTGGAGTATAAGAGAACAGGATAAGCTTACCGCGGGTCCAAGTTGAGCATAGTTTGAAATTATGCTAGAAAAAAGCCCAGTAAGGGCTAAGTAAATTCCAAATAATTGGTGGAAAAGAGGAACCCGTCCCGCAGAGGATAAATGCCCGTGGCTACAAAATAAACCAGAAAAAGAAAGAAATAGGAATGAAAAACTAATTCAAAAGAAGTCAGTTTTAAAAGATGGAGAAGAGAGAAACATTTCACAGACCTGCTTCAGCAGCATTCAAGGTATACTGGCGCTCCAAAGTCCAACACCATTAGGGTGTGGATTAGCAGGCTATATAGGTCCTACCACACCTAATCACGATAAACCGTGATTAGGCGGCGGGCAAAGAGGCCTCCCGCGCATGCGCAGAAGCAAATGCGCATTTGCCTACAACACCCACAATGCTAGTGGGACAGTGGATGCGCGCGCACCTCATTGCGCGCGTCATACACGGATGGACAGTCACACTCCACCCTATGGGCAGTATAGGAACTGCAGATGGATAGCGGCAGCAGAGAAAAAAACTGATGCGCTAGATACAAAGAGAAAACAGGAGAATCCCGGTTTCTACAATGGGAAAAAGATGGAAAGTGGGCTGGCTGATCCCAGGTGGCAGTAGCATGGAGGAGCGGAGGCATGGAGGCGAAACAGGCTGCCAATATATATAATATAAAGGCAACCCTGGGGTGCCCAAACATATCGCCAGCAGAGGGGTACAAACATGGCTAGATATGTAAACTGAGAAACTGCATGGAAGCTGGCAGCATCGCCGCACCAATCACCAAACACAGGCCGGGACATGGGACAAAGAAGAGGGACAAAGATATGCAGAGAGGGGGGCAGAGGGAGCCGGGACCCCAAAAAATCCCACTATTGATGGCATCCCAATTAATGACATGCAGAGGAACGACATCCATCAAATGGCTATATACTGGGAAGTAAGATATACAGTGTAAAATAGATGAACAGATTTTACACTGTATATCTTACTTCCCAGTATATAGCCATTTGATGGATGTCGTTCCTCTGCATGTCATTAATTGGGATCCCATCAATAGTGGGATTTTTTGGGGTCCCGGCTCCCTCTGCCCCCCTCTCTGCATATCTTTGTCCCTCTTCTTTGTCCCATGTCCCGGCCTGTGTTTGGTGATTGGTGCGGCGATGCTGCCAGCTTCCATGCAGTTTCTCAGTTTACATATCTAGCCATGTTTGTACCCCTCTGCTGGCGATATGTTTGGGCACCCCAGGGTTGCCTTTATATTATATATATTGGCAGCCCGTTTCGCCTCCATGCCTCCGCTCCTCCATGCTACTGCCACCTGGGATCAGCCAGCCCACTTTCCATCTTTTTCCCATTGTAGAAACCGGGATTCTCCTGTTTTCTCTTTGTATCTAGCGCATCAGTTTTTTTCTCTGCTGCCGCTATCCATCTGCAGTTCCTATACTGCCCATAGGGTGGAGTGTGACTGTCCGTCCGTGTATGACGCGCGCAATGAGGTGCGCGCGCATCCACTGTCCCACTAGCATTGTGGGTGTTGTAGGCAAATGCGCATTTGCTTCTGCGCATGCGCGGGAGGCCTCTTTGCCCGCCGCCTAATCACGGTTTATCGTGATTAGGTGTGGTAGGACCTATATAGCCTGCTAATCCACACCCTAATGGTGTTGGACTTTGGAGCGCCAGTATACCTTGAATGCTGCTGAAGCAGGTCTGTGAAATGTTTCTCTCTTCTCCATCTTTTAAAACTGACTTCTTTTGAATTAGTTTTTCATTCCTATTTCTTTCTTTTTCTGGTTTATTTTGTAGCCACGGGCATTTATCCTCTGCGGGACGGGTTCCTCTTTTCCACCAATTATTTGGAATTTACTTAGCCCTTACTGGGCTTTTACTCAGGGTTTACTTCCTCTTTAAACTTGGGGTATAAAAACCCTGTAACTCTAATGGCTGGCATGCCCTACCAGGGAAAAAAACAGATATGCCCTATGAGCAATAACCTCCTAATTAACATAAGAGCAGATTAGGGGGACCTCCAATAAGACCCCCAAATGCTAATCCAGTGGAGTGTACTATTGGGAGGCGGGAGATCCTCTCTTGAGAAGCATGAAGACATAGTAAGACCAGGTATGCAGCTTATCTATTTCTAAATAATTAAAAACATTGCCCCACATCATGGCACGACCCCCCAGAACCCTCCACAGACAGATTAAAACCATCCAGCCCAGCTCAGATGTCAACGGGGGGCAAGGGAGATAATTGTTCAATGGTGCCACTCTCATAAGGATGGTATGCCAGAGATCGATATTAGAGCAAAAAAAAACTAAAAAAAACTCTGTATTGATAATGTTGTGAGCTCAAATTCCTCTCGCTGTTCCAGGGAGGGATATCTGGAAAGCAGGCGAACCGGGCTGGACGGCTGCACCAGAAAGCAATATGCACCTGACCCATAGATTGAACATATCCCGGCTTGACATGACCCCCCCCCTCCGTTGATACAGTGCATTATTATACCGAGCCCTGGCATGTGTTGACAGAGGTACGATCGCATGGACCTCCGGTCTCACAAGCAAAGCATGACCCGCCAGGAAGAACTCAGAGCCTCAGTGCATGGTAGCTGAATTTGTGCCATTGAGCGGGCAGGCCCTCATCATGCAGTCCAGCATACAGTTCAGGGTCCATTCTGTCTCTTTTGCCTCAATAGCTATGTAATGGGGCAGAGGGTTGGGGGGCAAACACGGGCCTCAGCATGGGACAAAGAGGTCAAGGTGAAAGGGAAAGGGGGCACAGAAATGTTCCAGTCACAACAGGGAGGCAAAACCAAACAAGCTTCTAGACTGCAATTGACCTGGTATTCATGTCACTCACGTGGAGAGCCTGTTTGGGATCATAGCTCTGGGTTGCTCCTCCTGATCGGCGTGGGGTCTCTCCGACGGTGTCTGGAAGATCAGTGGGGTAGACCTGCGTGGGCAGCCTGAGATGCTGATCGGGGATCTCTGCATGGCAGGGTGCTTAGCCAGTCCTGCAGCGGGATTGCCTCCATCTCTAGAAATGTCAGGTCAGGAAGCTCTGCATATTGCCGCAGGGTGAATGACTCACCTCCCTTGCGGATGGTCAGATGGATAGGGAACCCCCAATGATATGGCAGCTCTGCATGGCATAATGCCTCCAGTAGGGGCTTAAGCATCGCTCTCCTCAGCTGGGTTGCCTGGGACACATCCGGGAATATGGTGATATGTGCCCCATGGAATTTGACTGAGCCCTTAAGCCGCGCCGCTCACATGATCCAGTCGCCTCTGGCAGCCCTCTGAGTCATAGTTTGTTTTTGCAGTGGCTGCAGTTCTCCTGGTCCTCCGCGTGGAGCTGTATCTCGGCCAGCTGGCCTTGGTACCATGAGTGTGCTTGTTTCATCTGGGTAACACGGGTCTCCAGAGCACACACCACGACTCATCCCTGGTCAGTCTGTCATCCAAGCCCCACACTTCCGATTGAATCTGCTTGAGGTCCCGGCGGTGTTGTTCCTCTACCCTCAGCACCAGCGCCTCCATGTCTGATTTGGTAGGGAGAGCCCGCAGCAGGGCTCAGATATCTGCATCGTCCTGAGATGGGTGTAGGGAGAACTCAGGGCCAGACAAGGGATCTAGGAGACCTGGGAGTCCCAACAAGAAGTGGGACAAAGAGGTTTGTGAGGCCGCTATTGATGGGGAGTGCAGAATTGGAGGCCTTGGGGCACCACGTGTCTCTTTAGAAAGAGCCTCCAGGACCGCTCTGGACAGTTCTTGGAAGGAACAATTGATTTGGGCCGCTGGAGCCTCTCCTACAGTAGCTCATGGCCATTGAGAATGGGTTGGAATTTGGGCATATCAGTCTAGATGAAAGGGTTAGGAGTCTTCACTCCACTATGTCCAAGCCACGCCCCTTTAATACATTTTTTAATAAAAATGTGTACCTATTTTTTATCACTATTGTTTTGTTCATCTATTTCATTTTGGGGTTTAACTATGCAACATAGGTGTTAGGTACCTGGTGGCGAGCCAGTGTTAGGTACCTGGGGCAATGTCAGGGTCCTGGCCGCTCCGTGCGGCCCAGATTGCCTCTACGCAGGCAAACGATCACTCCCGTGCCCTCCAGGCATCAGCGCGGGCGTTGGCGCGCGCCGCGGGCGCGTGCACGCGCGCGACCGGCCCGCGAGCGCGCTCCCGTGCGCTAATAGCGGGGGCGCGCGCCCGCGCGCGTGCACATGCGCGTCTAGCGCTGTTCGGCGCCAGTGCCCCTATTTAAGGATCAGAGCTGCAGCCCTGCGGTGCTGTTCGTCTGCAGCTCTGACCTGAGTTTCCAGTGTAAACCTGCCCGTACCTATCTGTGATCCTTGGAACCCGACCCGGCCTGTCTGACCCTGTTGACCTCTCTGCTCCTTGACCCCGGCTTGCCTGACTCTGCTTAAGGACTTACCACCTGTTGCCGAACCTCTGCCTGCCACTTGACCATCCTCCTGCCTGCCGTTTAATGCCTATCTGCCTTCCCTGTGACCCGGCCTGTCTGACTACCTCTGCCGTCCGAGTGCGCCTCTCTCCCGCACAGGATCTGCCTCCGCTGCTGCTGCTCCAGAGACTACCTCTCTCTTCGGTCATCCGACCCCAAGCCTGCTGTGCCATCACCTGCAGTTCCTGCCATCTAAAGACCAGCACCAGCATCCTGCTTCATCCTGCACCAGCTGACTCACCGGACGGACACTCCTACTCCACTGTGCTCACGGGTCCCCTGTCTCCATTCCAGTGGACCCTGAACCAACCTCGGGTTGGTTCAGGGTCCACCACCACCGGGTGCCCAAAAGACTTCTCTTCTCTGGGTGGGCGGAAAAGAAAGCACGGATTAGTCTTCTGGCATGAAGGTTACTATCGGGTTCCCAGGAATTGTCCTCAGCCCCGTACCCCTTCCATTTAACTAAGAACTGTGTCTGCCCTTGCCGCCTCCTACAATCAATAATGGCCTCTACTTCGTATTCTTCGCCGCCTTCGACAAGAACAGGACCAGGAGGTCCAGCTCCCCTATCAGGAAAGGGGTCGGGTACAGCGGGTTTTAACAGGGCCACATGAAACACCGGGTGTATCTTCATTGAGGTGGGCAACGACAGTTCATAGGATACCTGGTTGATCCTCCTTTTCACAGAGAAGGGTCCCAGAAACTTGGGAGCGAGTTTCTTGGAAGGACAAGGTAACTTCAAGTTAATAGTAGATAGCCATACCTGATCTCCAATCTGGAGGTCCAGTTCTCCCCTTCTTTTCCGGTCAAAGAACCTCTTGCAGTCCGCCTGGGCCTTGGTTATCGTCTCTTGGAGGATCTGGTTGTTGTGGTTGAGGAAGGTCACTGTATCCTGCACCGCTGGAACCGGAGATTCTGGAAGAAAGTCAGGGAGAAAGGATAAGTGGAAGCCATAGTTGGAGAAAAAAGGGGACTGACCTGTGGCTGAGTGGCTGGCGTTGTTGTATGAAAACTCGGCTAAGGGTAGTAGGGACACCCAATCGTCCTGCACAAAGGACGTGAAGCACCTAATGTACTGCTCCAAGGTCTGATTTGTGCGTTCTGTCTGTCCATTTGTTTGAGGATGATAGGCCGAGGACAGCGCCAACTCAATTTTTAGGGATTTACACAAAGCCCTCCAGAAACGGGACGTAAACTGAACCCCCCTATCGGAGACTATGCTGGCAGGGACCCCATGCAACCTAATTATCTCCCTGATAAAGACACGGGCTGTTTCAGAAGCGGACGGGGTTCCCTTAAGGGGCAGAAAGTGGGCCATTTTAGACAGCCGGTCTACGACTACAAAAATAGCTGTGCATCCTTCTGAGCATGGAAGTTCAACTATAAAGTCCATGGTGATCATCCTCCATGGACGGTCGGGTACGGGAAGAGGCTTAAGGAGGCCCCAAGCTCGGCTTCTTGAGGTCTTGCTCCGGGTACAGACAGGGCAGGCGTTGACGTACTCCTTGCAGTCTTTCCTCAGACCTGGCCACCAAAAGGTGCGTTGCACCAGATCAATAGTCTTGCGGACTCCAAAATGTCCTGCCAGAGGGTGGTCATGACAAAGATTCAGGACCTTGATCCGAACAGATTCCGGGACAAAAACTTGGCTTCCTTTCCAAAAGAGACCGTCTCTGGAAGTCAGGGGAGCCCCTGGGGTTGCTGGGTCATTTGCAGATGCCTCCTTGATTTGTGAGAGCAAATCCGGTTGTACAAGTAGAAAGTTGCCGGATGACAGGATGGTGTCTGGAGCTGCTGTGTCTTTTGGATTGTCGAACATGCGCGAGAGCGCGTCTGGTTTCACGTTTTTGGATCCTGGGCGGTAGGTGATATGAAAACAAAATCTAGAAAAAAACAAGGCCCAACGGGCTTGTCGAGGCTTCAGTCGCTTGGCTGTCCGTAGGTACTCGAGGTTTTTGTGGTCGGTATGAATGGGTAAAGCTGCGCCAATATTAGCTAATTAAATATAAATGAAAAAGGGAACACAAATAACCAAACAATTGTTGAAAGAGAATAATAGTATAATATTAGACGTGACCATAAAGGAGCACATAAAATAAATTGGATAATAAAGTCCAGTGGTGACTGCAACAGTCTTATTTGAATATCTTCTTTAGAACACAAAGTCCGGTTTCATGTAGCCGACAGACTTGTAATATTCAGAGAATATACACCACCGTGACAGGACTAAATTATCACACTGTGACATTCAGAAGTTTTGTTCGATCCCAACCACCTGTTAGATTGAACGCTTACCAGATGGCTGTATATATAGAGCACTGTAAGAAAAGCCTGCAGTTTCCAGGATAAACGATAACTGGTAGGACCGATCAACCCAGGAACGATCACTCAGAAAGAAAGATCTCTGCACCGTCCGCTCCACCAAGAAACCTCCAACTAGTTATCTCAGATCTCGTCCTTCTCCGTGCCATTGCTGACATGCGCCATGTTTCCGCCTGAGTTGGAGGTTTCTTGGTGGAGCGGACGGTGCAGAGATCTTTCTTTCTGAGTGATCGTTCCTGGGTTGATCGGTCCTACCAGTTATCGTTTATCCTGGAAACTGCAGGCTTTTCTTACAGTGCTCTATATATACAGCCATCTGGTAAGCGTTCAATCTAACAGGTGGTTGGGATCGAACAAAACTTCTGCATGTCACAGTGTGATAATTTAGTCCTGTCACGGTGGTGTATATTCTCTGAATATTACAAGTCTGTCGGCTACATGAAACCGGACTTTGTGTTCTAAAGAAGATATTCAAATAAGACTGTTGCAGTCACCACTGGACTTTATTATCCAATTTATTTTATGTGCTCCTTTATGGTCACGTCTAATATTAGACTATTATTCTCTTTCAACAATTGTTTGGTTATTTGTGTTCCCTTTTTCATTTATATTTAATTATCTAATATTGGCGCAGCTTTACCCATTCATATGATCTTGTGTGTGAGTATCCCACTTCTAGCAGCAGCCTTTTAGGTTAGGCTTTTTTCTTCCCCCCCTTTTTTTTCTAAGGTGTAGCGCGGTTTATTCAATTTTATTTTGTGGTCGGTATACACCAATACCGGATGACTTGCGCCCTCCAACAGGTACCTCCATTCCTCCAGGGCTGCCTTGATGGCCAGGAGTTCCCGATCTCCAACGTCGTAATTCCTCTCTGCGGGGGTAAGTTTTCGAGAGAAGAACCCTACCGGGTGCATCAAATCCTTGCTGCCTTGACGCTGAGATACCACCGCTCCCAGCGCTACTTCGGAAGCGTCGACCTCCAGAATGTATGGGAGGGCAGGGTCGGGGTGACTGAGGATGGGGGCAGAGGTGAATAGTCTTTTAAGTTTTTCAAAAGCTTCCTGGGCCTCGGGGCCCCACTGAAAGCGTGTACCCTGCTTTGTCAGTTGGATAATAGGGTTGACGATGGTAGAGAATCCCTTAATGAATTTTCTATAGAAATTTGCGAACCCTATAAAGCGCTGAATGCCCTTCTTGTCCGATGGTGCCAGCCAGTCCAATACAGCAGTTACCTTCTGGGGATCCATCCTGATCCCTGCTGGGGAAATCTCAAGTCCCAGAAACTGAATCTCTTGCTGTTCAAACAGGCACTTCTCTGCTTTAGCATATAGGCCATGCTGCCGGAGACGAAGTAGCACTCTGCCCACATGCCCCTGGTGCTGTTCAAGAGAATTGGAAAAAATTAAAATGTCATCGAGGTATACTATTACAAAAATGTCCAAAAAGTCTCTAAAGACATCATTGATCAGGTGCTGAAAGGTGGCAGGGGCATTGCAGAGGCCGAACGGCATGACTAGATATTCATAGTGACCAAAGCGGGTCCGGAAGGCCATTTTCCATTCATCCCCGGACCTGATACGGACCAGGTTGTAGGCACCCCTTAGGTCCAACTTGGAGAAGATAGTTGCCGTTCGTAGTTTCTGGAAGAGCTCTGGTATCAACGGCAAGGGGTATCGGTTCTTGACTGTCACCTTATTCAACTCACGGTAGTCCACACAAGGCCTGAGTGTTTGGTCCTTCTTGGTAACAAAGAATATCCCCGCGCCTGCTGGGGAAGTGGAGTGACGGATAAACCCTTTTTCGAGGTTCTCCGCGATGTATGCCTTCAGGGCCTCCTGCTCCTTTTCGGATAAGGGAAAGATGCGACCGAATGGAATTTCGGCTCCTGGAAGAATCTCGATAGGACAGTCATATGGACGATGGGGCGGCAGGGAGTCTGCCCTTCGTTTACTGAACACGTCGAGGAAGTCGTGGTACGTCTTGGGCACGGGCCGGCACAAGTCCTGATCGGAGTTCAGGCAACACAGAGCAGAGGGTGCCCCAACGGGCTCAGGTAGGCAGTGCTGAAGGCAATAAGGGGACTGGAATTTTACTTGTCCCGTTGACCAGTTAATGCAAGGGTTGTGGGCTTGGAGCCATGGTATGCCCAAAATCACTGGGAAGAGAGGAGAAGAAATTACATCCAGTATCAACAGTTCTTGGTGCTGGGACAAGATGGTGGCAGGCAGGGGCAAGGTCTCTTGGGTCACTTGACCTGATTTGATGCATGATCCATCGGCCAAGAAGACAGAAAGTCCCTGGGTCTTCTCTCGGAGAGGTAGGGCCTGTAAGTTGGCAAAGGTGGCATCGATAAAACAACTGCATGCTCCGGAGTCAAGGATAGCGTTGGTGTGGATTGTCCTTCCTTGAAGCTGCAACGAGAGGGGAAGAGCCAGGTGAGTGGTGTTGCTGGGGCAAGGTGCAGGTTTAGAAGAGACAGAAGAAAGACACTTACGGATCTTGACTGGGCAGTTGTTCACGTAATGTCCAGAACCACCACAATAGAGGCATAGGTTCAGCTGCCGGCGCCTGGCACGCTCCTCAGGGGACAAGGTGGAGCGCATAAGTCCGATCTGCATTGGTTCAGGGCCGTCGAAGGCAGGATTGGCTGGAACTGAAGCAGGCGTAGGAAAATAGCGGGAAGCTGGGGTTGGAGCCCTTGCCACCATCCAGGCCGGGCGGGTCGGTTGGGAGGAACGTTCGGCTCGGCGTTCCTGGAGCCGGCGATCCAGTTGGATGGTCAGGGTAATCAGGTCTTCCAGAGACTCGGGGACCCCCAATCGAGCCAGTTCATTCTTCAGACTCTCAGATAGACCTGTGCGGAATTGATGCCTAAGGGCTGCATCGTTCCACCGAGTGTCCGCGCTCCAGCGCCTGAAATCAGAGATGTAGTCCTCGGCCATTCTACGGCCTTGTTGGAGCGCGGACAAGGCGGTCTCGGCTGTAGTGGTTCTTTGGGGGTCATCATAGAGTTGTTCCATTGCCTGGAAGAAGGTAGCAAGGTCCTGGATCTGTGGGCTATCGACTCTCAGAAGACGATGGGCCCATGACTGAGGTTCTCCTTGCAGGAGAGATACTACGAATCCCACCTTGGTGGCTTCCAAAGAAAAAGTCCTGGGCTGAAGTGCAAAATAAAGCTGGCAGGCATCTCGGAAGGCAGGAAACTTGGACCGATCCCCTGAGAATCTTTCCGGAACGGGCACTCTTGGCTCTGGAGGAAGCATCACTACTGCAGGCTGAACCGTGGGTTGCACCGGTGGCGCAGGAGGTGCAGCGGCCATAGGGCCGGAGAGATGCTGTACCTGTCCCTCTAACCTGGTATAGCCTTCCTGTAGAGACTTCACTGCTTGGGTGAGGGCTGCAAGGTGGGAGCAGAAGTCCTGCATGGACGAGGTTCCTTCCGCAGGCTCGGTCATCTGGGCTGTTCGTACTGTTAGGTACCTGGTGGCGAGCCTGGCTTGACGGAAGGGAACCTCTCTTACGGCTCTGGTTCAGGTTTACACTGGAAACTCAGGTCAGAGCTGCAGACGAACAGCACCGCAGGGCTGCAGCTCTGATCCTTAAATAGGGGCACTGGCGCCGAACAGCGCTAGACGCGCACGTGCACGCGCACGGGCGTGCGCCCCCGCTATTAGCGCACGGGAGCGCGCTCGCGGGCCGGTCGCGCGCGTGCACGCGCCCGCGGCGCGCGCCAACGCCCGCGCTGATGCCTGGAGGGCACGGGAGTGATCGTTTGCCTGCGTAGAGGCAATCTGGGCCGCACGGAGCGGCCAGGACCCTGACAATAGGCTGCTAAAGTCCCACTAAGGGGTTTTTTGATTAAAATTACAAGATGAGATTGTACATAGATACCAAATATGTAAAATCTTAAAATGTGCATGTGAAATGGCAACAAACTTTGGAAAGCAAAATCTCCCATAGGTAATGCTTTAAAAGGCTTTATAGGTCATCAATTTAGAGTTAACCATGAATAATGGCCCTATGGCTCTTGGTCTGGCATGTGCAGCGATAAGTAACATTGCAGTTTGCAGTGCACCCCCAAAACATGTGTTTTTGTATGAATGTGCATGTACATGGGGGCTTTAACCACTTTAGCCCCGGACGCATTTACCCCCAGACCATTTTTTGCAATACGGCACTGCGCCGCTTTAACACACAATTGCGCGGTCGTGCAATGCTGTACCCAAACAAAATTGATGTCCTTTTTTTTTTTCCCACAAATAGAGCTTTCTTTTGGTGGTATTTGATCACCTCTGCAGTTTTATTTTTTGCGTTATAAACAACAAAAGACTGACAATTTTGAAAAAAAATATATATTTTTTACTTTCTGCTATAATACATATCCCCCCAAAAAAAGTTTAAAAAATATGTATTTATCAGTTTAAGCCAATATGTATTCTGCTACATATTTTTGGTAAAAAAATCGCAATAAGTGTATATTGATTGGTTTGCACAAAGTTATAGCATCTGCAAAATAGGGGAAATTGTTAGCAGAACTGCAACATTGCGGCAGACAAATCTGACCCTAAGTGACACTTTTTGGTGACCAGTGACACCAATACAGTGATCAGTGCTATAAAAATGCACTGATCTCTGTATAAATGACACTGGCAGGGAGGGGGTTAACACTAGTGGGGATAAAAGGGTTAAGTGTTTCCTAGGGAGGTGCTTTCTAACTGTCAGGGGGGTGGGCTCACTGGGGGGGTAGAGAGAGATCACTGTCCCTGATCACTAGGAACAGCTGATTTCTCTCTCCTCCCCTCTGAGAACGGGGATCGGCCTTGTCTACATAGGCAGTTCCCTGTTCTGCCTCTCTTCACCATGATCACATGTGGCCCGCAGAACATCAAGTTTGCCGGACCTGCGGGGGAGCGTACTATATGCACAGACCAATGTACAGGTACATCGTAATGCAGCCGAGCCGCCTTGCCGCATTATATACGCGGCAAGTGGTTAATAATGTTTTTATTTATAGTATCTTACTTTAACATTTTTGACTTTCTTGTGCGTTTCATTTTATTGCTATCACATAGGGCATCAATAACCCCCTATGTGATAGCAACACAAAGAGGATTTTTACAAGACAACCACCAAAAATGTTGTACAGACTTGCTGCACAGTGTGTTAGCATGTTTACTATGCTGTCATTTCAAATTAAAAGACCAGGCAGGTTAATAATAAGGGTATTAAAATTTGTTTATTTTATTGTATTATTTCACAGAAAAAAAGAACATAAATATTGTACTGACTTGATGCAGACTATGTAATTTGCTTTTGTAGGCTACAGTTTAAGAGGAAGAAACCTGGTAAGTTTAAGTCTACAAATTAAAAGTACTGTGTATTAGGTTGCAGAAAAAAAAATTGTACGATCACTTCACTCTATATAAGCAGTCATAGAAGTTTAAGAAGAACAGACAAGTCAGGTTTACTATGAATAAAAAAGTTGTGCTTTATGGACACCAGCCATAAATATTATACACACTTGCTCCATAGTATGTAAGCAGCTTTACTAGATCACAGCTTAAGATGGAAAGACCGTGCAAGTTTTAATAAAACTTAGAGTGCATTATTTCACAGAAAAAAAGAACATAAATATTGTACTGACTTGATGCAGACTATGTAATTTGCTTTTGTAGGCTACAGTTTAAGAGGAAGAAACCTGGTAAGTTTAAGTCTACAAATCAAAAGTACTGTGTATTTTGTTGCAGAAAAAAAAATTGTACGATCAATTCACTCTATATAAGCAATCATAGAAGTTTAAGAAGAACAGACAAGTCAGGTTTACTATGAATAAAAAAGTCGTGCTTTATGGACACCAGCCATAAATATTATACACACTTGCTCCATAGTATGTAAGCAGCTTTACTAGATCACAGCTTAAGATGGAAAGACTGTGCAAGTTTTAATAAAACTAATGCCGCGTACACACGAAGGGACAATCCCGTGGGATTGTCCTCTGGACTCAAGTCCAGCGGACAATCCCCTCGTGTGTGGGCGTCGGCGGACTTTTTGGCGCCAAAGTCCGGCGGACCAAAGTTTTAAGTTTTGTTTTAAAATTATCCGCTGGACTTGGCAGTCCAGCGGACAATCCCGCCGTTAGTAGGCTAGTCCGCCGGACTTTTTAAATGAACGGACTTGCCGCTCATCGGCAAGTTCGTTCATTTAGCACGTGACTTCAGGTTACGTAGCTAGCGTAGGCAGTAAATGCCGCCGCGCTAGCTCTGTGACCTGGCATGGATTTAAAGGGAATCCCCATGCCGAAAAACGGCGTGGGGGTTCCCCCCAAATCCATGTCAAACCCTTATCCGAGCACGCAGCCTGGCCGGCCAGGAAAGGGGTGGGGACGAACGAGCGCCCCCCTCCTGAGCCGTACCAGGCCGCGTGCCCTCAACATGGGGGGTGCCCTGGGGAAAGGGGGGCCGTGCGGCCCCCCACCCCAAAGCACCTTGTCCCCATGTTGATGAGGACAAGGGCCTCTTCCCGACAACCCTGGCCGTTGGTTGTCGGGGTCTGCGGGCGGGGGGCTTATCGGAATCTGGGAGCCCCCTTTAATAAGGGGGCCCTCAGATCCCGGCCCCCCCCACCCTATGTGAATGAGTATGGGGTACGATGTACCCCTACCCATTCACCTAAGGTGTAAAATGTAAAGTACAAAAACACACACACTTTTGGAAAAATATTTTATTGCACTGCTCCGGGGGTCTTCTTCCGTCTTGGGGGTCTTCTCGCCGGACTCCTCCGCCATTTACCAAGCTCTTTTACCGAGCGGAGAAGTCCGGCTACCTTCTTCGTCGTCGCCGCCGTCGTCGTCTGGGGGTCTCGATCCGCCTTCGGGGGTCTTCCGGGGTCTTCCGGGGGTCTCTTCTGTTCTTGCGGCGGTCGTCGTCTTCCGCGCCGCCGGCGCCTTCTTCTTCTTGTTCTTCTTCTTGTTCTTCTTCTTCCGATGTTGACCCGTCGCTGTCTCTGCCCGGAATGGCAGAGCCGCGCTGCGCTGGGACTTATATAGGGACATGGGGACAGGGTCACATGCTCATGTCACATGGTGACCCCGCCCCCTTGTGATGTCACAGTCCCAGCATCCTCCGGGACTGTGACATCACAAGGGGGCGGGGTCACCATGTGACATGAGCATGTGACCCTGTCCCCATGTCCCTATATAAGTCCCAGCGCAGCGCGGCTCTGCCATTCCGGGCAGAGACAGCGACGGGTCAACATCGGAAGAAGAAGAAGAACAAGAAGAAGAACAAGAAGAAGAAGGCGCCGGCGGCGCGGAAGACGACGACCGCCGCAAGAACAGAAGAGACCCCCGGAAGACCCCCGAAGGCGGATCGAGACCCCCAGACGACGGCGGCGACGATGAAGAAGGTAGCCGGACTTCTCCGCTCGGTAAAAGAGCTTGGTAAATGGCGGAGGAGTCCGGCGAGAAGACCCCCAAGACGGAAGAAGACCCCCGGAGCAGTGCAATAAAATATTTTTTCAAAAGTGTGTGTTTTTGTACTTTACATTTTACACCTTAGGTGAATGGGTAGGGGTACATCGTACCCCATACTCATTCACATAGGATGGGGGGCCGGTATCTGGGGGCCCCCTTATTAAAGGGGGCTCCCAGATTCCGATAAGCCCCCGCCCGCAGACCCCGACAACCAATGGCCAGGGTTGTCGGGAAGAGGCCCTTGTCCTCATCATCATGGGGACAAGGTGCTTTGGGGTGGGGGGGCCGCACGGCCCCCCTTTCCCCAGGGCACCCCCCATGTTGAGGGCACGCGCCCTGGTACGGCTCAGGAGGGGGGGGGACGCTCGTTCGTCCCCACCCCTTTCCTGGCCGGCCGGGCTGCGTGCTCGGATAAGGGTCTGAGATGGATTTGGGGGGGACCCCCACGCCATTTTTCGGCGTGGGGATTCCCTTTAAATCCATGCCAGGTGACGGAGCTAGCGCGCCGGCATTTACTGCCTACGCTAGCTACGTACCTGAAGTTACGTTCGAAATGAACGGACTGCTCCGTGTGTGGGCAAGTCCGTTCATTTTCAAAAGTCCCTCGGACTTTGTCCAGCGGATTGTCCGCCGGAGAAGTCCGGGCGTGTGTGGGCAAGTCCACACGCTCGGAAAGTCCGGCGAAGCCAGCTGGAAAGTCCGGCGGATTGTCCGCTGGACTAGGTCCGCCGGGAAAAGTCCGCACGTGTGTACGCGGCATTAGAGTGCATTATTTCACAGAACAAAATGCATAAAAACTATACACACTCTGTGAACAGACTCAGTGCAGACGTGTTCAGACTCTGTGAACATAACCAACTTTGGTAAGTCACAGTTTAAGAAGAAGAGACCAGGCCAGTTAAAGCATGAAATAAAAATCAGAGTGTAATATTTCTCAGACAACAGCCAGAAATGGTGTATAGACATGCTGCATAGTAAGGATGAGCCCGGTGTTCGATTCAAACCCATGTTCGAATCGAGCACCGGGTGTTCGCTCGCTCGGCGAGCCCAGAACTATTGGGGCCGCTCGCATCAAATTCGTGTGATGCGAGCGGCCCCGCAATGCATTGCGGCCCGCGCAGTGCAATGCTGGCTGATGATTGGCCAAGCATGCACTGTGACCCCGCATGCTTGGCCAATCACAGCGCCGGCAGCGAGGAGAGCCATAATTGGCTACAGGCAGGATGCCTGTAGCCAATTATAGCTCAGGGGCTTTAGTACACGCCCCACGGTATAAGAGGCCGCCGCGCCGGCGGCCTCGCATATTATGTTTCAGACAGTGTCAGCGTGTCAGTGTGCCGCTGACTGCTGACAACAATATGTGCTTTATTTCTGGGGATATGTGTGTGCATGCTGTTAGAACAGCATTGCAGTATCACATCTGGGGGGTGTCTATAGGTGGCCTGTGAAGGGGGGCAGGTTTCCTGTGCTTAGAACTTTCCCTGCAAAAAAGTGTCATTTTTGCAGGAAGAAAGCTATTTAAATCACTCGCGGCTAATGAATTGATGGCTCCTGTAACACAGAGAGCTGTCATTCATTAATAAAAAACAAAAAAAAAAAAGCGTAGGGGTCCCCCCAAATTCAATAACCAGGCCCTTCAGGTCTGGGATGGATATTAAGGGGGATCCCAGCAAAAAAAAAAAAAAAAATGGCGTAGGGTCCCCCTCAAAATCCATACCAGACCCTTGAGGTCTGGTATGGATTTTAAGGGGAACCCTAGCCAAAAAAAAATGGCGTGGGGTCCCCCTCAAAATCCATACCAGACCCTTATCCGAGCACGCAACCTGGCAGGCCGCAGGAAAAGAGGGGGGGACGAGAGCGGCCCCCCCTCTCGCCTGAACCATACCAGGCCACATGCCCTCAACATTGGGAGGATGCTTTGGGGGTCTAAGACCCCTAAAGCACCTTGTCCCCATGTTGATGAGGACAAGGGCCTCTTCCCCACAACCCTGGCCGGTGGTTGTGGGGGTCTGCGGGCGGGGGGCTTATCGGAATCTGGAAGCCCCCTTTAACAAGGGGACCCCCAGATCCCGGCCCCCCCCCCTGTGTGAAATGGTAAGGGGGTACAAAAGTACCCCTACCATTTCACCAAAAAAGTGGCAAAAATGGTAAAAATGACAGGAGACAGTCTTTGACAATTCCTTTATTAAAATCTTCTTTCTTCTTTCTTCATCCTTCGGTTTCTTCATCTTCTCCTTCCTTCATCTTCTTCCATCTTCTTCTTCCATTTTCTTCTTCCTCCGATCCGCTTCTTCTTGCGCTGGTCTTCTCGTCCTTCTCGTCCGGCATCTTCTTCCGTCGGCGTCGGCGTCGGTGTCGGTGTCTCTGTCTCTTCTTGGGCCGCTCCGCGCAATGGGAGGCTCCCGCTGTGTGAGGCTCCGCTCCGTCTGACAGGTCTTTTACACAGCGGGAGCCTCCCATTGCGCGGAGCGGCCCAAGAAGACACCGACACCGACACCGACGCCGACGGAAGAAGATGCCGGACGAGAAGGACGAGAAGACCAGCGCAAGAAGAAGCGGATCGGAGGAAGAAGAAAATGGAAGAAGAAGATGGAAGAAGATGAAGGAAGGAGAAGATGAAGAATCCGAAGGATGAAGAAAGAAGAAAGAAGATTTTAATAAAGGAATTGTCAAAGACTGTCTCCTGTCATTTTTACCATTTTTGCCACTTTTTTGGTGAAAATGGTAGGGGTACTTTTGTACCCCCTTACCATTTCACACAGGGGGGGGGCCGGGATCTGGGGGTCCCTTGTTAAAGGGGGCTTCCAGATTCCGATAAGCCCCCCGCCCGCAGACCCCACAACCACCGGCCAGGGTTGTGGGGAAGAGGCCCTTGTCCTCATCAACATGGGGACAAGGTGCTTTAGGGGTCTTAGACCCCCAAAGCATCCTCCCAATGTTGAGGGCATGTGGCCTGGTACGGTTCAGGCGAGAGGGGGGGCCGCTCTCGTCCCCCCCTCTTTTCCTGCGGCCTGCCAGGTTGCGTGCTCGGATAAGGGTCTGGTATGGATTTTGAGGGGGACCCCACGCCATTTTTTTTGGCTAGGGTTCCCCTTAAAATCCATACCAGACCTCAAGGGTCTGGTATGGATTTTGAGGGGGACCCTACGCCATTTTTTTTTTGGCTGGGATCCCCCTTAATATCCATCCCAGACCTGAAGGGCCTGGTTATTGAATTTGGGGGGACCCCTACGCTTTTTTTTTTTCATTTTTTTTATTTTTTATCAATGACTTTTTTTTATGAATGAGTTTCAATGAATCACTGTTCTCTGTGTTACGGGAGCCGTGAATTAACATTAGCCGCGAGTGATTTTAAATAGCTTTTTTACTTTCAAAAATGACACTTTGCGCAGAGACAGTTCTAAACACGGGAAACATGCGCCCCTTTACAGGCATACTATAGACACCCCCCAGGTACGAAAATTAAAGGAATATTACACTTTTATTGTTTCAATTTAAGCATTATTAAAAATCACTGCTCCTGAAAAAACGGCCGTTTTTAAAAAAAATTTTTGCATTGATACATGTCCCTGGGGCAGGACCCAGGTCCCCAAACACTTTTTATGACATTAACATGCATATTAGCCTTTAAAATGAGCACTTTTAATTTCGAACGTTCGCATCCATTATAACTAATAGGGTTCTAAAGCTCGCACGGACTTTAGGTCCGTTCGCGGGTTCTGGTGCGAGCCGAACGGGGGGGTGTTCGGCTCATCCCTACTGCATAGTATGTAAGCAATGTTTCTAGGCTGCAAGGGGGAGAGACAAGGCAGGTTTACAAAAACAAATAAATAAAATTAGAGCGTATTATTTCAAAGAAAAAATATTGAAGCCGGTATAGTGGGCTGCAGTATAACAGGGAAATACAAAGCAGGTTTAATTGTGAAATACAATACTGTACCCAGAAATATTGTATACAGTTTCTTTGCAGTATAAAAGCAGTTTTACTGGGCTGTGCTTTAAAAGACCAGGCAGGTGTAAATTAAGAAGTCAAAACTAGATTGTACTATTTCCCATAAAAAGCCAGAAAAATTGTGTTTTTAAGACTTGATGCACATTATGTAATTATATGCACATTATGTAAACAATTGTAGTCTGTAGTTTTAGAGGTAGAGACCAAGCAGGTTTTATCATGAAATAAAATTAGAGTGTATTATTTCAGAGACAATATTGAGAAATATTGTACAGACTCTATGCACGCTATGTAAACTGCATTAGTAGGCTGTAGTTTAGTTTGGAGAGACTAGGCAAGTTTTATTGTGCATGCTTTTTTTGTTGTAGGCTGTAGTTCAGGAGGGAGAATCGGGCAGGTTTTATAATTTAATAAAAAGGACAACCTACTGTACATGCTTGGACCAGTGGTCCAGCCTGGACACCTAGTAGACCATGGGGTCCTAAAACTGAAGAGTAAATTACATGGTTTAGGTGAATTTTTTCATTTTCTTTTGCAGATTCAGAAACTGCTTGTTGTGTGTCAAACAGAAGAAAAGGCGCCTCTAAGTGCAGAATTAAAACTTTTAATATCCCCAAAAAGGATTTAAACACTTACAGGATATAAGAATGAAAGGACCATTTCACATTTTTTTAACCACTTCAATACAGGGCTTTTAAACACCCTTCCTTACCAGAGCACTTGCGATTCGGCACTGCGTCGCTTTAACTAACAATTGCACGGTCGTGCGACGTTACACCCAAACAAAATTGACGCCCTTTTTTCCCACAAATAGAGCTTTCTTTTGGTGGTATTTGATCGACCCTGCGTTTTTTTTTTTTTGCGCTATAAACAAAAGAAGAGCGACAATTTTGAAAAAAAAACACAATATTTTTTACTTTTTGCTATAATAAATATCCCATTTTTAAAAAAAAATAAAAATTTTTTTCCTCAGTTTAGGCCGATACGTATTCTTCTACATATTTTTGGTAAAAAAAATCGCAATAAGCGTATATTGATCGGTTTGTGCAAAAGTTATAGCGTCTACAAAATAGGGGATAGATTTATTGAATTTTTTTTTTTTTTACTAGTAATGGCGGCGATCTGCGATTTTTTTTTCGTGACTGCGACATTGCGGCGGACACTTCGGACACTTTTGACACATTTTTGGAACCATTCACATTTACACAGCGATCGTTGCTATAAGATTACTGTGTAAATGTGACTGGCAGGGAAGGGGTTAACACTAGAGGGCGCTGGAGGGGTTAATGTGTTCCCTAATAGGAGTGATTCTAACTGTAGAGGGAGGGGACTCAAGGAGAGGAGACCGATCATGTGTTCCTCCGTACTGGGATCACATGATTGGTCTCCTCCCCGCTGACAGGACGTGGAGCTGTGTGTTTTTACACACACAGCTCCCGGGAATCCGAGGACGTCATATGACGCCCACCCAGGATGGTAGATCCACCTTGTGGGCGTCATATGACAATACGCGGGTATTGAAGTGGTTAAGGCAGGTTATCCGGCATCAGGAAGGTCCCAGTGTGTTACAGGTGTCCATGGGTGCAGCAGCAGCAGAAGATCCCAGGGTGACCAGCAGATGGAAACCACAAGCTCTGGAAGCACTGGTGGAGCAATCGCGCTGTCAGAGTCAGCATGGAACATGAATCCCGGTAAATGTCATCAGTGGGAGGGGACAACAACCAGCGTGGACTGCAAAACCATAGGTCATCAAAATGGGATGCGTTCCAGAACTTCAAGCCAATGACCTGTGCAGAACTTCAGCCTCTCCCTTTAAGTCTAACATTATAAATACAGGGAATAGCCTATCTTTTTTAATATACTGGTATTTATATATCACCAACAGTTTACGCAGTGCTTTACAACATAAGGGCAGACAGTACAGTTACAATACAATTTTATACAGGAGGGATTAGAGGACCCTGTCTGTTAGAGCTTACAAATTTATTAGTAGCGGTGACAATAGGAGATTTGGGATGTCACACTTTGGTGAACTAAAAATGTGGTGATTTGGTGCACTAAACTGCACCATACAAGTATGTGATATTGTGCTGCAAATGAAGGGCAACTGTGCCTGTGTCAGGAATAAGTTCATGCTGTGGAGCCCAAAATAACAAAAAACCCTAGTAAATGTATTTTAACGTAAAGCAAACCTCCCTCAAAAATTAAAACCTTAAACATTAAACCCAAACTCTAAAACACTAAATTCCAAACCAATATCTTTGGTTTCGGTGTGTGCGTGTGTTCGTGTGTGTGCGTGGGGGGGGGGGGGGGGGTCAGCAGCTAAACAACAGAACAAATTGACCCACAGGATAGGATAGTCCTAGAAAAGACTATTAAGTCTCTGTACTGTGAACACAGATGGAGTGCAGAATAATATATACTCCTCCATACTCTCAGTAATATAGCATAATACAGCATAATGAACACATGAAGGGGGGGGGGGGGGCACACATTATGTAGCCTACCACACTACAATTCACTGTCATGCAGCACAATTGTGGTTGCAATTGTGTATGTGGATAGGACTGCATATACTGTAGCACTATCCAACACTATCTCTTCCTGCAAACATACTATCTACTCCAAGACACACACAGCTTGGGTATAGCACTGTGTATATGACTGTATATAAAATTGTTCATCACATTATAGTACAGCAGCAACTATTTATCCCTTCAAATGCTTTCTCAGCTCTCTTTCTATCTGCACCAAGTCTCGCTCATACAATATATACAGTGTTATACACACAGATAATGTATAGCACTGTGCATATGACTGTACTGTCTATAGTACTGTTCAGCACTGTATAGTGTTGCAGCAACTATCCTTCTCTGTAAACAC
Organism: Lithobates sylvaticus; assembly: GCA_028564925.1. Classification (NCBI taxonomy): domain Eukaryota; kingdom Metazoa; phylum Chordata; class Amphibia; order Anura; family Ranidae; genus Lithobates; species Lithobates sylvaticus. The sequence continues at coordinate 310,520,721 of CM053028.1, read as the reverse complement.
TCTGTCAGCACTCGCTATCTATTCCAATTTTTTTCAATGTATAATGTCAAAGTTTGCAAAGAACCCCTGATGTTTAAATAGAGTGGACTGGCATATTGAAACATGCCCAGTTTTGGCCCTTCTATGCCAAGAAGTGCATTATTAATTGGTTTATATAGCAGCAGCAAACATGTTTTTTTTTTTTATATAGTGCAGTGCAACAAACTAAAATAAAATGATCCTTGTGTACGAAAACCCTATAACACCTAAACAATAATGTATTACATATTTATTTTATGTTCAAAGAAAAAAAACTGCGCTAGTGTTGAAATCTATATAATGCCTAAAATAAGAAAAAAGCTTCAAATTGAAAGGGAAATTCACACCAAAAACGAATAAAGAAAAAAGGAGCTGCTCAAATAATGAGAAAAAATATATAAATGATAAAAATATCACACAATATAATGAACAGGTAATAATCAGTCAAATATAGATAGTATAGTGATTACACTTTAACCTGCAAACAAAACAATGCAAGTGAATGTGATCCAGTGAAAAAAGTAAATAAACAAACATGTGACTTATTGAATAAGCATAGAAATTATAGTCCAAAATGATGAATGAGTGAGTGATATAAAAATACTCTATATATATGAAAGATATAACTTATGAAATTAACTCATTAAATGCATATAAGTCTCTTCCATGAAGTCTCCCAACGGGGAAGGGCCTTTAGGTCCTCCCAACACCTCTAATGGCCAGTCAAACCAGGCGTTCCTGCAGGCTTTAATGCGCTTCAGCCACAGATATTACTGATGGTGCTTCAGAGACGATGTCCTGCTATGATGGTTTAAACATGGAGTACCCTCCAGGTGTCGGGAGGACCTAAAGGCCCTGGCCGGGTATAGGCCACAAGCTTCCACAGCTTGTTTAGCTAGTAAGCCTCCAGTCTATGTGGTGGTGGATTCACAGTGTCCCTATATATAGAAGATCCCTCACAGGGTGTTTTTAACCCTTTTTCCCCGTTGGGGGACTTTATGGAAGAGACTAATATGCATTTAATGAGTTAATTTCATAAGTTATATCTTTCATTGAGTATTTTTATATCACTCACTCATTCATCATTTTGGACTATAATTTCTATGCTTATTCAATAAGTCACATGTATGTGTTTTTTTTTTTCACTGGATCACATTCACTTGCATTGTTGCAGGTTAAGGTGTAATCACTATACTATCAATATTTGACTGATTATTACCTGTTCATTATATTGTGTGATATTTTTATCATTTATATATTTTTTCTCATTATTAGCGCAGCTCCTTTTTTCTTTATTTATACATATTTACTTCAACCATCAAATCTTTTTTTTGTTTCATAAATTTTTCAACCATCAAATCTTATAATGACATGCACTAAACAAATGCCCAAAAAAATATTATAATCTATCAAGGATTATGTTTATATATATTCCGTTGTGACAATCCTAAATGTAGTGATCAAAATAACATATATTATTCACCATACAACTTCAGACACACATCCATTAAAAAACATGCACTCATTTTTTTTCAATAAAGAGCCATGAACAAAACCAACCAAGTGATGTCATAATGCAGCAGCCAGAAAACAAAAGTATCAGTGTTTTTCTACTGTATGTGTTTTGCAGAGGATGCCTTTTAAGGGGGTGATGCTGTTTTAGGCTTGTAAGTTACCCCTAGAGCACAGGACTGAAGTGCACTTCCATTGTGAGTGTTATTGTATGGGTCTTAATGGGTTTGTGAATAAGGAGTATTGGTTTTAATATATACTTTACTATGATGTTTTTTTTACTCTCTGAGCAACATTAACTAAGGAAGAAATGTGCTGGTGTCCTTTTGGATATTGGAACTGGATTTATACATAGGAGAACTTCTAATATATCTGGGGAGCCCCATGGAGCTGTTAAACCCTAATTAAAAGGCAAGGCACATTTTGACCTGTTTATATTATAGGTCAATACATCCATAGAGCAGGTGGTGTAATTGGTGATAGAGCACTTTGGAGGTGATATTACATTCAGTAATCATGCTGACATCAGATTGGTTTTTTTCAGCACTCCTTATTGAAAAAATGAACACATGTTTTTCATGGACACATAATTAATGTATGTTAGTCTAATTACTATATTTGGGATTGTCACTACAGTCTATATAAACATAATTCTTGATAATTTATAGTATCTATTCAGCATCTGTTTAGCGCATGTCATCATAATATTTAGTGGTTAAAGTATACATGTAATCCATTATTGGTTGGGTGTTATAGGGTTTTTGTACACATGGATCATATTATTTTAAGTTGTTGCACTGCACTATATAAAATAACATGTCACTGATTGATGTGGAAACACATAACAGTGTATAGTAGCACTAATCAAATATTCTTTTGTTAGTGAATTCACTGGTTGGTAACGTTGGGAATATTTTGATGGTTTTTACTTTATAGCAGCAAACAGCCACCATTTTACCAAACTGCCAATGGCATGAGTTTGACCCAGATCTGAAGCTCATTCCTAATTAGAATAATGAACTGGCCTTGCAACAGCAAACAGTTATGCATCATATAAGCTGAGAATAGTATAAGGGACAAGGATCGGCTGGCAGAGATCAGCTATGACAGAAGCAATCTAAAGCAAAAAGGAGTTTCAGTGACAGTTTAATGCCACTAATCTAATACATGCCAATTTTATAATATATTTTGGAATATCAGTACAGTAAAAAACACATATAAAAAGTAAAACTGGGTTTATAAAAGGCTGTTGCCTGTCTGACACAAAAGCTTAATTTCACAATTATTGAACACATATATATGGATCTTTATTTATACTAACTAAAAGCAAAACTTTTTTTTTAAGTTTTGGACAGGGAGGAGATGGATTAGAACACCTGTCAGGTTTTTATTGCTGCCTGTTCACCCTCTCTATTTGTCCTGTTTACCATTATCATTGAAAGTGAAAGCAAAATAAAATGTTGGGAAAAGTAATAGAGGGGAAATCTTCCAATTGGGACACTAGTTCTAGTGTCCTGGGGTCCCCAGGGAATTATCTTATTTTCTTTCACTTTCTGTTTTGGCTATGGGACAAGAAGTGAATATAAACCTCCTTAATGGGATACAGCTGGCAAAAAAAAGACCCCCCCCTGAAAAAAAAAACTTAAATGAAAAAAAAAAGTTTTACCTGTAGTTCTACTTTAACCACTTGCCGCCCACCCTATTGGCAAAAGACGTTGGCAAAGTGGTTTTAAAATCCTGACTGGACATCATATGACGTCCTCAGGATTTTTGTTGCAGGGTGTCAGTCTGGCACCCCGCAACTACCACACAATAGATGCCAATCAGAGCCCACAATGGATGCCAATCAGTGCCCACAATGGACATCACTGATAGGCATGCGTTATTGTTTGGCACTGATTGGCATCCATCAGTACAAAACAAAAAATACAATGCCGCCTATCAGTGCCTATCCGTGCCACCTATCAGTGCCCATCCGTACCACCTATCAGTGCCTATCCATGCTCATCCGTGCCGCCTATCCATGCCCATCTGTGCCGCCTATCCATGTCCATCCATGCCGCCTATCCATGCCAATCTGTGTCGCCCATCAGTGCCACCTATCAGTGCCCCTCGGTGCCACCTATCAGTGCCGCCTATCAGTGCCCTTCAATGCCACCTCATCAGTGCCACTTCATTGGTGCCACCTCATCGGTGCCCATCAGTGCCGCCTTATCAGTGCACCCCCATCAGTGCCCATCAGTGAAGGAAAAAACTTACTTATTTACAAAGTTTTGAAACTGAAACAAAAACAATTTTGTTTAGCAAAAATAAAAACCGTAGAGGTGATCAAATACCACCAAAAGAAAGCTCTATTTGTGGTAAAAAAAAATATTTGGGTACAGTGTAGCATGACTGCGCAATTGTCATTCAAAGTGCGACAGCGCTGAAAGCTCATAATTGGTCTGGGCAGGAAGGTGTTTAAGTGCCTTGTATTGAAGTGGTTAAACCATGGTAATGTAAATTTCCAATTTCATTTGACTCAGCTGAAAAAACTGTCACTTCTTTGAATGTAGGGATCCTTAATGTAGTGTGTCAGTTTTGTGAATTGAGTTTAGTAGAGAAAATCACTGTTACATATGATTATAAGTAAAAATTGTTACACAAGGAAAATTGTGTAATATGTCTTCATTCGATTAACCTTTACATGCACTATTTGCACCTACATAATAACCCCTATACTGTTCCTTTAAGGGTACCAATCTCATCCTCTGTTTTGTTTTGTTTTTGCCCCCCCCCCCCATCCAGGTGTTCTGGGGAAACATTGCCCTATTGCAATTGTGATCCCTGTAGTTAAACTGGAATGAGTGGCAGCGATGGTGGTGGGGAGGGATAGGATCAGTGGTGGGGGATGAGATGAGTGGCAGTGGTGAGGGAGAGATGGGATGAGTGGCAGTGGTGGGGGGATGGGATGAGTGGCAGCAGTGGTGGTTGGGTGGGGATGGGATCAGTAGTAGTGGTGGTGGGGGGGATGGGATGAGTGGCAGCGGTGAGGGGGGATGGGATCAGTGGCAATGGTTGTGATTGGGGGTGGGATCAGTGGTAGGGGGAATGGGATCAGTGGCAAGGGTGATGGTTGGAAGGGGATGGGATGAGTGGCAGCGGTGGGGGACATTGGATAAAATGAGTGGCAATGGTGGTGGGAGAATGGTAAGTGGGTGGGGGTGTGGGGGGGGGCGTATCAGTGGCAGTAGTGGTCATGGTGGGGTGGATCAGTGGCAGCAGTGGTTGTGGTGTGTGGGGGGTATCAGTGATGGTGTGGGGGGGTATCAGTGGCAGTAGTGGTGGGTGGGGGGATCAGTGGCAGTAGTGGTGGTGTGTGGGGGTGTGGTGTGGGGGGTATCAGTGGCAGTGGTGGGATCAGTGGCAGTGTTGATATTGAGGGATGGGTGCCACTCATTTGCAGATCACTTGGTTCCCCCTCCTTGCTTGGTCTTGCTTGGGCGAGCAGAGAGGATGGGCGAGGCCTGTGAGTGAAGGCAGAGTCAGAGAAGATGGGCGGAGTGGGCAGGGACTGTGCCTGTGAGCGCAGGTGGTGACAGAGAAGATGGGCGGGACTGTGAGTGAAGGCGGAGCTGGAGAAGATGGGTGGAGTGGGCAGGGACAGAGAAGATGGGCGGGGACTGTCCGGGTGGAGAGGATGGGTGGGGACTATCCCCGTGAGTGCGGGAGCACAGGATGGGTGGAGAGGATGGGCGGGGACTGTGCAGTGTGCCCGTGAGTGCAGATGGGGAGGATGAGCGGAGCAGCCGAAGAGGATGGGCGGAGCGGACCGGGACTCCACGTGAATGACTATCTCCCAGGCGGCAGCGGGCCCCCCTACAGTGGCGGAACTCAAGGGCCCAGTCGCAAATTCGACTGGTGTGACCCTAATAATTCTGCCACTGTTTAAATTCACTGTAGCACAGGTTTGTTATTTTTGATATTTGAAAACACTAGGGAGTGTTGTGTCACCAACATCAGGGGTCTTTATGGTACAGCTGAGCACAAGGTATGTTGATTTATATAGTGCTCATACTGTATTCACCAAAGCTGTGGCAGAGTAAAAAGGAAGATATACTTAAAAAAAACTTTATTTATTTTAAAGATTATGTGCAGCCTTAAACAACCCACAATTTGGCTTAAAATAGAAATGCAAGGCAAAACTTTTGTGTATATACTGTATATATATATACACACACACACACTATAAATACCTTTTTTCTTGTTTTATAAATTATCACATGACCTCTGTTCTCAGCTACAAAAGGGGCTTAAAGTGCTTGGGGTGGAGAATGCAGTGGGCGTGTCAGCATAAGGATACAGAAACAATAATACACTGATCTTTCCAGTACAGCTGTTCAGGGTGTGTGTCAGCACAAGTTTTGGTCATTGAAGGACAGGCAGTCTGTGCTCACAGCACAGCCAGAAAACTGAGCATCCTGGAATGGATGTGCTACCATGCTTAGCATATTCAGTTTATAAAAGGAAAGCACAGAGATCACAGTAGGATCACACAAAGGAAGCAATACAAAGAGAACAGGATACTTTTTCATAACAAGTACATTGTAAGACACATATCAGAAATATGAAATGGGGTAACATACACTTTAAGTAGGAAATTATGAAGTTTTAAAAGTTCAGTAATTCCTGAAGATTTGAAGTCGAGTGCTAGGTTGTGATATATATCTCCAACTTCACAAAGAGTGAGATCCTTATTGGGTTTAGGTATTAAAACTATTAATGCCTTTTGTAATGATGGGGGAGTAACTTGTCCTCCTGTATGGCTTGGTACAGGCATACCCCACTTTTAAGTACACAATGGGGTTTATTTACTAAAGCTGGAAAGTTCAAAATCAGGCTCACTTCTGCATAGAAACCAATGAGTATAAGATCTTTAATTGAGGTACAAGGTATTCTCGATAAGCCACATATGGGAAACCATCCAAGCCAGGAGTTTTATGTTTGGTAAATGTGGTACGGGTTTTATCAATCTCCTCTGAGGTAATCGGACTGTCTAAAAATTGTCAGTCATCTAGAGATAAAGTAGAAAGACGAATGAGATAGCCCGTGAGAGCTTCAGAACTATATGTTGCTCGAGAAGCATACAAGTCAGTATAAAATTGTAAAAAAGCGTTCAATATAATTTCAGTATTGTCTGCACTAGAGTCCTAGGGATAGTAAAGGGTTCATGTATGGGTTTAGCTACAAAAGTGTCAGGGGATGCCATACACAGACATCCAATACAGGTGATCAGATCATTGGGCTGCACCAAGGTATCAGAAGTAAGTAAGTTTATATAAGATAAAGACACACGTGCGAACCAAACAGCAAACCATAAACAAGTAATAAGTGTAAGACAAAGCAAAAACCCCCAAAAAAACGAACTATTTGTTGGGAAGCACAACCTGTTAAGACCATTATGGACTGGAACATAGGAGCTGTTTCCTAAGGACCTTTTGGAAATTCTAACATGTTAAGACAGTTATGAACAGTTCCATAGGAGCCGTGTCTGAAGAAGGGTGGTATGCACAAAGTGGGATATGTTGGAAGTCAACATGATTTTAAATCATATTTATGGTATTTCATTACCTGGCTGATACAGGTATATGGCCCCACGTTGTAATGTAACCAGGTACACATCAGAGCTTTGTAGCATATCAGAATCTGCATCTGAAGGCTAGCAAGGCTGTAACTATGGGTTGGCTCCGGACCGTCTATTGCAATAAAGCAATTTTCAAAGGACCATAGCTGACAAGATGATTGATGAGTGTCCGGTTACAGAAGATCAAAGGGCCAGCTAAGATTGAAGAGTGACCTAGGATACAGAGACATGATAAATGGACAATGCTGCTCCTAGTGGTCAGTACAGCAGAACGGACAGTCTGTTGGGGAGTACTGCCCCGTAAATGCTAATTCATAAAAAGTCTAGATGGGATGGCACTGGGGTTAGGTCTGGATGGTGTATGAAAAGAGGGCACACAGGAAGGAGTTTGTCCCTTTTCGCTGTTGGTTCAAGCTGGGTGGCTGCCTGAGCCACATGGCTACCTCTCTGTTTCTGAGCCGCATGGCTCTATCCACCATTTTGAGTCCAGCCGAGGAGACCATGCGATAAGTATCTTTGATGTGTTTTGTTGGTATATGTTTGTGTAGCACTAACCCCCGAAGAAGCTGCTGGTTTGATTTGGGCTTACCGTTACCTTCTTGACCTCGTATGCGTCTAGGGGTTTCCCGAGGTAGATGGCCCAAAGAACTGCAGAGACTGACACTGGATCCGCTTTGGGATTTTTATTTGCAAAAAGGTAGACGAAACACAGTCTCTCAGTAAAGGATAGAGGGTTTAGGTAGAAAGTCCAGGTACTCTTGGAACTGCTCAAAACTGAAAGTCTCTCAGTATAGAATCCAGAAAATAGCCATTCACAACTGGATTTTCACAGCTATCGGATAAACCTCCTCTCACTAGGCCTAGCAGCGATAGTGTTCAAATAGAGCAAAGTCTAATATTTATTGTACCATTTACTTCACTATCTAACTAATAATTAAAAAGCACATTAAACAAACATAAATAACCCAGGCAGGGACAAAAGAAAAAGGGGAACAGAAGCCAGGTATGAGGAAACAGACCGTAATGGGAACAGGGAGCAGGTACAGGGAACAGGTCTCAAGGACAGGGTACATAGAACGGAGTCCACGACAAAAGCAGGTTCAGGCAGGAACAAGGCAAGCAGATGGAATTCTGAAGCATTTGAGCCTTAGTTAAGGGCAGGCTTATATAGTCCAGCAGACTCCAACAGGTGTGCTTGATAGCTGGTTGGTAGTCTTGGCAGGGAGAAACCTGCTGGTGGCCACCAGAACTACACCTTTTAGTGCTGAGCGTAACAGTGCAACTGATCTGATTATATGGCTTCAGAATTTTGTCAGGGGATGCCATACACAGACATCCAATAAAGGTGAGCAGATCGTCGGGCTGCTCCAAGGAATCAGAAACAAACGAGTACCGTATATACTTGAGTATAAGCCGAGATTTTCAGACCTTTTTTTTTGGGCTGAAAGTACCCCCCCTCGGCTTATACTCGAGTCGCCGCCGTCTGCCTACCTGATCAGTGTGTCATGCAGACAGACGGCAGGCCTTGGCAGTGTTCAAACGCCACACCTCCTTGTCTGTAATAGGCGGAACACTCTATTTCCCAGCAGTCAGTGTTCCGCCTATCACGGACATCCTCTCATCCTCGTCCGTGGTATAAGGATGAGTGGATGTCCATGATAGGCGGAACACTGACTGCTGGGAAATTGAGTGTTCCGCCTATCACAGACAAGGAGGAGGTGCAGCTTTTTAATACTAGAATGACCGCCGTATCTTTGTACACGCTGCGCTTTACATCGGTGCAAATGCGAGGGACAAGGAGGCTGCCGAGGGACAAGGAGGCTGCAGAGAGACAAGGAGGCTGCAGAGGGACAAGGAGGCTGCAGAGGGACACCGAGGCTGCAGAGGGACACAGACGCTGCAGAAGGACACAGAGGCTGCAGAACGGCACACGGGGGCATGCACAGGACACAGGTAGGCTGTGACCCTCTTTTCCACTTACAGTAGCTGCTGCATTTCTCACCATCGGCTTATACTCGGGTCAATACGCTTTCCCAGTTTTTTTGTGGTAAATTAGGGTCCTCGGCTTATATTCGGGTCGACCTATATTCGAGTTTATATGGTAAGTGAAAAAAGTAAGTTTATTTAAGATAAAGACACATGTGCAAACCAAACAGCAAACCATAAACAAGTAATAAGTGCAAGACACAGCAAAAACCCCTGTCTAACTAATAATTAAAATTATATAACATTAGTACATTTTTATGTAACATATCAGGAGGGTAAGGCAGCTCTCATGAGTCTGCAGTGGGTTAAACAAAAAAAACTGACATGATTCCCCATCCACACATCAGATGTACTGTAGATGAGGAAATCCTCCTGCTGAGCTATTGTATTCTGACAGCAGGGGAGTTGTACAGAAGTCAGTTGGTAGATCTTCCGTACTTCCGTACAACGTCCCTGCCCATACATGGATTGAAATTCATCCCTGCTGAACTGATCTAATTTCAGTCCAAGTGTGGCTGACTTAAAGCCTGTGTGCTTACCTAAAGTGTGAAAAAAACAATCATCGGCAAAATAAATTACTTCCTCCTAAAACTGGGTAAATGAGTGAAATCACCAATATATATGTGACTGCACAGCTGCTGAACACTTACAGTGATACACCACACCAAATGAAATATTGTTTTCTAAATAGTGCAGCGCTGTGTCTCATTAAATAATATGCATACAAAATGTATATAAAACATTTCATGATCAAAAAAATATTTTAAATTAAAAGATGAAAATGTCAAAAAGTTTGAAAAAAAAAGTTCATCTGTCTCATTGCTTCCAAAACAATCACTGCTGTGTGTGTTCATTCTCAAAAGGACCAATATCCAGTGCACACCTCCACCAGCTAAAGTGCCTGCTTACCTCAAAAATGAATGTAAAAGCATAGACAAAGCACTCCTCGTGTCCACCACAATGGATCAACTTTCACTCTCCAATGGTAATTCTGCAGTCCCCAGACTGCTCCTCTGTGTGGGTAATCAGCGTTTGTATTGCCGTCAGACAAACCTTCCTTCACTTTCTCATAAATGCTCAATCACGCTATTACTTCCGTAGGTTATAGACATGAAACAACAAACACAAGTGCCAGAGTATACTCTGTTTGCGTGTTTATTAAAAGCCCCAAAAACAAATCCACTTACAAGATAAAAACTTTAAAACAGCATGTCTCAAATCATCACTTCATTCACCGCAAATCTACACTCACAATGCTTCACAGATTCGGCTCTTTTGAAATCCAAAAATTCTGAAATTGGAAAATTAGAAAATTCAAAGATTCAAAAATCCAAAATAATAGCTAACTAACTAATAAATAATAGGTATTGGAATTTTCTTTCAAATTTGGCTGTTAGTGAACATAACGAATATGAATTTATCGTAAGTTATGAATTATCTGAAATAACGAATGCCGCATCTAAATGAACGTAACAAATTAATAATAATAAAAACTTTTTATTATTATTATTAATTTGTTACATTCTATTCATTTAGATGCAGCATTCGTTATTTCGGATAATTCGTAATTACGGACATATTTGTATTCGTTGCATTCACTAACAGCCAAATTTGAAAGGAAATTCCAATACCTATAATTTAATAGTTAATAATAGTTATTGTTAGTTATTTCAGATTTTCAGATTTTCGTTCTTTCAAATTTTTACAATTTTTGAATTTTTGTTTTCGAAAAAGTTTGTTAAACGGATATTCGTTAATTCTAATATTTCTGAATGAACTTGTTGAAATTCATCAAAAAAAAAAATTGCACATGTCTAATATCCAGATCCAGGCTAGTGATAAGCTCAAAGTTCTGTCCAAACACAAGTTTTTACTTGTTGGGTTGAAGCTGAACATCCTGTATAGTGTATAGTAGCAATATTGCTGCTATACATGAGAGATTCCTTGCTGTCAATGATTGCTAAGGAAGCAGAGTGAAATGCAAAGTTGTTTATTTTTTTTTTAGTTTGTTTTTTCACTAGAATTTTATTTTGAATACTAGAAAAGAAAAAAGGTTACAAAATTCATACAGTAGCAGAGAAAACACAATATTTAACAGCATAAGAAGTGGTTCTGCTCAAGTACACCGATCAGGTATTTATAAGTGATAACAAAAACCAATGTGGGGAATATGGGGATTCCCAAGACATATGAAATAGTAAGGAATACAAAGAGAACATTATGGTTATGGTCAAGAAAACCTAAAAGCAATATATAAGCAGGAATAACAAGTATGACTGTACAGCCTGATATAAGACTGGTTAGAATTTAATGTAGAGATACAGTAGTAGATTATGAACCCCCTTCTTGGAACCTCTAGAACCGCTAAAACTAGTAAGAATGAGGGAGATGATGGTTGGTTGCTACAAGTGGACAGTGCATGATGGATGGTGCAGCCATGTATTCCATTGCTTCCAGAAAATTGCTTGTGCTCCGTTTTTCTTTACGAACATGATCTCATATTGTGTTTGTGTGTTGAGATTTTGGAGCTAGGTCATTCTATCAGGAGGATCCATTTGTTTCCAAGCCATAGCAATGGCCTTCCTGGCTGCGATTAAACCATGATTGATAAAAGGTCTGTGGACAGGATCCCAGGATTCATGATGGACTTTAAGAGAAGGAGTGCTGTAGCCGAGTTTCAGGTTATGGGGTATGGTGTATTGCAGAAAAGAAAGATAATACGTATTTCCAAATCTGTAATATTTTGGGGCAGGACCATCAGATGTGTAATAGTGAGCCGGCAGAACTGCAGTTTCTCCCACAACCTAGAGAGGTAGATGCATTAAATTTAGACAACCTCACTGGGGTGTAATATCCAGCAATGTAATATTTTTAAGGAAATCTCCCAATTGTGAAGAAGTGATGAGCAGCTGTGGCAAATTAATATCATTATATTACTAAAAGTTTTTACCATAATGTGAAAGTGGAGTTGTCCTATAAATGTAACCTTTCCAGATTTAAATGGCTATGAAAGTCTGGAATCTATTATACAAAATATCTGGAAGATTTCGATTTATGGATAAGGGTTTCTTTTGTCTAAATTGAAGCTGCAGGAAAACATTTCCTATGTTTAATGACTTTCTCTACTCCGCTCCTATGGGATTTCTATCTTCCTATAAGAGTCAATAATTTATTTTCGCATTCTCTTCATATCATAATCTGTTTTGTTCTGTGCAATAACATAAATGTTTTGAGGAGATTGTTGCACATAATGATGGCAAGCAGAAAAAAATTATGAAATGCTCGGGTTGCTTTCTGTTTAGAATAGTAATTTACAACTGGTTATCAGTGTCTGGATGATTCCATAACCTGTTAAATAGCTTTGTGACAATACATTTTGCAACTGTGTTCAGTGTCTGCAGTTAAATCTTTGATGCCCTCTATAAAGCTGGAGAAACAAAGCCTGCTGTGGAATATCAGATTACATGAGTGGATAAGACATCAACACCATGATGTTATGTCTATTCTACAGCAGTCCATAAATACAGTATAATTTACTATACCAGTGTTATCCGACTCAACAGTACTGTCATCAGAGGAAAAAATGTTATGATCAGCATTTTAACATTTATTCCATATACCCATTGACATGCTGAAACAAGAAGCTGACATTTCTATTATGTTAAGTTTTTGTGTACTAGCCGTCAAGCAACAATGCAGCGTGTCAAGGGGAAACATTACAGTGCCTGTACAGCTGAGATGTTATTTGTCAGTTGTCAGGACCGTGCTCTGATAACTCATACGCTAAGAAATACTGAATGTTATCAACTCAACGATCAGATAAATACCACAGCACTTACAAGAAAACAAACTGACAGGGCACTTACAGCGTTATCATAGGATACAAGGGCCCAAAAATAGGAAATAGGAAGACTGTATAAGTCAAATGTTGAATGGTCAGTAGTGCTTGAATACTTTTTTAACAATACGTATTATATAATGTAGGGGGAGGACTGGGAACTTAAAATAACTGAAAATAATCTTTTCATGGTAGGGATATTTTCCTGTGGGTTAAAATATATCACACAAAGTTGGCCACAGTGATTGGTGATAATAGTGAAAAGTTAGTACTTTCTTAAGGAAAATTGTGAAATACCTGATTGCATATACATGTTGCATGTGCTAAAAAAATGAAGGAGGTTATTAAACATATTGTAAACAATGAACTATTGTTCGAGCTATTCTGTGAAAATGTCATAAACCCACTTAAATACAATATACCATATATACTCGAGTATAAGCTGACCCGAATATAAGCCGAGACACCTAATTTTTACCACAAAAAACTGGGAAAACTTATTGACTCAAGTATAAGCCTAGGGTGAGAAATGCGCAGCTACTTTAAGTGGAAAAGTGGGTCAACAATGCCCATTTGCAGCCTCACTGTGCCCATTTGCAGCCACAGGTCCCCTGAACTTCAAACTCAATAGTTAAGGGTTCCTAGATGCCCCCTAGCTGCAGCCAAATCTGGGGTCTCTGGACCCGAAGGGTCCCGAAATGACATTGCTGCAGATGGACACAGTTGACAGACCTAGCACCAAGTGGCCCCGAGCTACGGGGCCCCAAAGTCGGGTCGGAAAATGTCAAGCACTTTTCTGCAGCAGAGAATGACATTTTCCGAACCGACTTTGGGGCCCTGTATCTCGGGGCCACTTGGTGCTAGGAACCCCAAATTTGGATATGTTGTAGTGTTGGTTCCACTGGGTTTGCACACCAAATTTGTTTCCTAGCACCAAGTGGCCTTGAGATACGGAGCCCCAAAGTCGGGTCGGAAAATGTCATTCTCTGATGCAGAAAAGTGCTTGACTCGAGTAAGCCGAGGGGGGCACTTTCAGCACTAAAAAATGTGCTGAAAAACTCGGCTTATACTCGAGTACATACGGTAATACAAATAAAATACCATCCTACCATCACAAAGCACCCCTATGATTCAGTTTCCTATATATTTTTCCTTCTCTGGTGGCTCCTTTCTCCATCATTATAAGAGAAGTATGGAGTTTTAGTTTTTTCAGATTTATACTTACCTAGGTGAAATTCAGCATCGATCCGACGCTGCATCTGTCCCCCACCAGCTCTAACATTGAGAACTGAGCAATCTAACACCGCGGATTGCTCAGTTCTCACAGATCCCCAAGCAGAGAGCTGTTGACCATCAGTCACCGCTCTATACTCTACTCTCTCCTTGCTCACTGGAGCACTGGGCTCAGGCATGTGGGCGGATCCCAACTCCAGTGACTTCAGCCCTCTGTCTGCTGAAAATGGGTCACAGGAGTGCAAAACTAACTACACTTCTATGATCCACAGGAGAAGTACAGTCAAACTAGCTTTGGCTGTACTTCTCCTTTAACATTGTAATGAAATTAAATAAACCCTTTCTGTTTTCATTACATACTTTATTTTAGACCCAGTGAAGTCATCACTAGGTCTCTGTGCACCTCTGTGCAATGAAGACAGATCACGGTTGGTGGGAGGATCCAGCAGGGTATAGTATATATCTTTCCAGAAAACAGAAAGCTGTGGTAATGCCCATATGTTATGCTAAATCTACATGATTCAAAGCAGGGGTCTCCAAACTATGGCCCTAGGACCACATCATACCCGTGAGAAAAATGTATCTGATTGCAGCAAGTGTTTATGAAAATACCCCTGCTGGCCATACCCCAGTCTGTGTATTGTAATATGGCAATAGAACAATGCTTCCACTGCCATGGCTAGCCAGCCGTGACCCTCCCAAGGTCCCCAGTAAAGATTTCCCAACCATCCGCTGTGTAGCAACCAATGACATGTTTGACTCGCCCCTAGCATTTACAAGAGGATTGGACCTTCTCTGTCCAGACCTGCTCCATCGCCTGGTTTTTTCCACGCTGCTTGGCCACCTGAAAGGAAAGAAGGAACTCTGTTGGGCACACATGGATGTAAGGTAGGGCTCTACTGGACACACAAAGATTTTGTGCGATTCTGTTGGGCACACATAGATGTAAATGGGGAAGAAGAGAAAAGAAGCAGTAAGACTGGATTGTGGGGACAGAGGAAGCTGTGGAGCTGAACAATGGATGATGGGGGTGGGGGGCAGGAATCACCAAAACCGAACAGTGGTCAGATATGTAAAGAATCAATTCTCTGAATACATTCAGGTAACATCTTCAAAAGCTGTGAGCTGCAAAAGAAAGTCAGTGATATAAAGTTTTTATGTAATGACAGTTCTAAATGGAGTGAAGTTAGCTATTTACTGCCCAGCAGCTATCGCTGAATGTGGGTCCCACTTTGAATCTGAGGTTTAAATTGAGATGTCTCATTAAAGCAGAGGTCTGGCCAACGCTGCAAAAATTAAAAGCTAGCACCTACACATACTGCAGCTGCTGGCTTTTAATAATAGGACATTTACCTGTCCTGGAGTCCAGAGATGTCGGCACCGCAGCTGATGTTTCCAACAACTGTCGTAGCCTTACAGCTTCACGCCTGGAACCCTACTGTGTGAGGCTCCGATCCTCTCTCTTACTGACCCAGTGACAGGGAGAGGAAGAGGGAGCTGAGCGGTAACGTCAATAGCCATGGAAGTGGGAACAGGATACCTGTCAAAGAAAGGTGCCAAATGTGGCACTGGAGGGGGGAGGAGACAAATGAGTGGAAGTTCCATTTTTGGGTGGAACTCCGCTTTAAGGTAGCAGCATAATTGCTGTTATACCTGTATCTCCTACAAAGTTTATGACCTGTTGACAATACTCCTCCAATTCTCCAACAGGCATTGCAGTGACAGGCAGTGAGCGAAACATCTCCACAAAGGGATCACATACAGGAATAAAAACCCCAAATAAATGCTTGCTCTTCCTCACTCTTTTTGAAACTAAAAAATAATTATGACTGGAGTTAGACTGTAAAGTTATGGCAACCATGTTATATTTTCTTTTTTTTTTTTTTACATTTGTTTCTTTGTGTATGTGAAACTACCCAGATTAACATCTGCATGAACCTACCCTCTTAAGTGAATCAAAAAAAGATTGCATATGAGTTCACAGCCGCACGGTGAGGAAGTTAGAAAAAGTCAGTAATAAAGATAACTTGTCACGGAAATCATTCAGACTGCAATCATGCATAGAGAAAATTAAATAAGGGAATTGCTTATCTTTTTTTTCTGCCTGATGATAAGCTTGGTAAAAGCAATTGAGAACTTTTTTAATTTATTTCACATCTTTTTTTCTGTTAATCTCTGAAATTATTATGCAAAGTATTTCAAATGAAACTGTAATTATATTCAATTAACGCATAACAAAGGATACTGCCTTGAGGAACTGAAATTGACATTCTTAGCAGCAGATACCCCTACACTCCTATTTAATATAGGTTGTGTCTTATTTGCTCTATTAGACATTGTCATATAAATTAATATACTTGTAGAGTCAAGTTCATATTATATACATGAATACATAAGAAAGACATGTCATTATTCTTATATATTGGTTTGAACTATGTGGGACATGTCCCTTTAGCAAGTCATTAAAGAGATATTTTTTGTAAAAAAAATTGCTACCACTGCACACTAATTATTGTTATGGTAATCTGACAAAGGTGACTAAAATATGAATACATTCTTTTTATTCAATGTTGCTCTATTAATAAATGACAAGGATGAGCTGAAGGTACCTGAGTTTAGTTTCAGGCAGAATGGATGTACATTAAAGACATTTTGTGTCAAATCTGAAAAAAACAGAACAATGCCTCTGAAAGCATGAGCCTGAGCACAGGTGGCCACACACCCCACTACACTGACACTCCCATTCCCCAGATCAAAACATCCAGGCCTGCCTGAAATCACAGGCCTGGCTAAATTTGCCTGAAACTGCATTCTGTAACTAAAACACTTCTAGATCACCTACCTTTAGGTAGTGACCGCTACACTAGCGATAAAGAACGTGCCATGACATTGCCTGTGCAGCTTATGCATATATTTGCAAATGTGTGCAAACTAAACCCCTGGTTTTAACGTGAGCTGTTAGACAGGGTTAATTCAGTTTATTGCAGGCTGGCTGGTCAGTGACCTGGGAATTTTTGCTTGTTGTTTTTTTGACATGCATCGCTCCCTTCCATATGCTGCAAATGTCAGTTATAGGTTGTGTGGGTGGGATTTGTTTGTACTGAGGCTGTACGGGTGCCTATTAGCTCCCCTGCTCTGCCTGAATCTGTCTAAATATCATTATTCAGCATGCCATCCAAACTATGTTTGGATAGCATTTGTTTGAAATGCCACAGACTGTAATGTAAACCCTCAAAAGTCACATGAAACAGTTGTCCATTATTATTGGTCAAAGCCAAAGATGCAAGCAAGTTGCAACCATCCAAAGTTGCATCAAGAAAGAAATGGCTGTACATCCAAAACTTCTGATTGCCTTTTATTTTGTGTCACAAAGATAACACCAAAGACACCAAACTGTGGTCACGTAGATGTGTTTCACACATACATCTTGTGCTTAATAATTTGGTAATGATTAAGCACAAGATGCGTGTCTACGGGTCCCACAGACTTGATGTTCATCGGCAACCAACAATCGTGGTGAGGAAAGGCAGAATGGGGAACTGCCTTTGTAAACAAGTCGGATCCCCATTCTGACAGATGACATGACAGAGATCTACTGTTCCCAGTTATCGGGAACAGTGATCTCTGTCATGTCCCTGGCAGCCCATCCCCCCTACAGTAAGAACACACCCAGGGAACACAATTAACCCCTTGATTGCCTCTAGTGTTAACCCCTTCCTTGCCAGTGTCATTTTTACATTGATCAGTGCATTTTTTTTAGCACTGATTAATGTAATAATGTCACTGGTCCCCATAAAGTGTCACTTGGGGGCAGATTTGTCCGCCGCAATGTCGCAGTCCCGCTAAAAATCGCAGATTGCCGCCATTATCAGTAAAAACAATAAAAATAATAAAAGTCACTAAATCTATCCCATAGTTTGTAGACACGATAACTTTTGTGCAAACCAATCTATATACACCTATTGCAATTTTTTTCTTTTTTTTTACCAAAAATATGTAGGAGAATATATATCAGCCTAAACTGATAAATAAATTAGTTTTTCATATTTTTTTTGGATATATGTAATAGCCGAAAGTAAAAAAAAAATTTAATTTTTTTTAATTGTTGGTCTTTTTTTGTTTATATTGCAAAAAAAAAAAAAAAAAAAAACGCAGAGGTGATCAAATACCACCAAAAGAAAACTTTATTTGTGGGTAAAAAAGGACACCAATTTTGTTTGTGTACAGAGTCGCACGATTGCACAATTGTCAGTTAAAGGGACGCAGTACCATATCGCAAAAAATGGCCTTGTCATTAAGGGGGCAAATCCTTCCAGGGCTGAAGTGGTTAAAACAGGTGGCACTGACATAAGAAACAAAACAACTGCTTGTCTAAGTCACTAATAGGGATGGGTGAACAGTTCGGTTCGAGCATGAGTTCAGGCCGAACACTGGCTGTTCCCCCATTCGAACACCCCGAATTATCAAGGTGTACAACCGTTTGTTCGGCCCACCGAATGACCACAATGCACTGTGCCCCAGCACAGTGCATTGGAAGCCCTGATTGGGTGAAGCAATAAAAGCTTTGTCCAATCAGGGCACAGAGCACTGTCAGAGCCATGATTGGAGAAAGTAATGAGGATGCCAATCATATGGCGCATTGCTCTTAGTCCCGCCCCACACTATAAAAGTATTCTTTCAATAGCGGCCATTTGTAGTGTAATACAGAGAGAGATAATACAGGGCTCTGTTCAGTAGGGATGAGCCGAACACCCCCCCGTTCGGCTCGCACCAGAACCCGCGAACGGACCTAAAGTCCGTGCGAGCTTTAGAACCCTATTAGTTATAATGGATGCGAACGTTCGAAATTAAAAGTGCTAATTTTAAAGGCTAATATACATGTTAATGTCATAAAAAGTGTTTGGGGACCTGGGTCCTGCCCCAGGGGACATGTATCAATGCAAATTTTTTTTTTTTTTAAAAATGGCCATTTTTTCAGGAGCAGTGATTTTAATAATGCTTAAATTGAAACAATAAAAGTGTAATATTCCTTTAAATTTCGTACCTGGGGGGTGTCTATAGTATGCCTGTAAAGGGGCGCATGTTTCCCGTGTTTAGAACTGTCTCTGCGCAAAGTGTCATTTTTGAAAGTAAAAAAGCTATTTAAAATCACTCGCGGCTAATGTTAATTCACGGCTCCCGTAACACAGAGAACAGTGATTCATTGAAACTCATTCATAAAAAAAAGTCATTGATAAAAAAATAAAAAAAATGAAAAAAAAAAAAGCGTAGGGGTCCCCCCAAATTCAATAACCAGGCCCTTCAGGTCTGGGATGGATATTAAGGGAAACCCCAGCCAAAAAAAAAAATGGCGTAGGGTCCCCCTCAAAATCCATACCAGACCCTTGAGGTCTGGTATGGATTTTAAGGGGAACCCTAGCCAAAAAAAATGGCGTGGGGTCCCCCTCAAAATCCATACCAGACCCTTATCCGAGCACGCAACTTGGCAGGCCGCAGGAAAAGAGGGGGGGACGAGAGCGGCCCCCCCTCTCGCCTGAACCGTACCAGGCCACATGCCCTCAACATTGGGAGGATGCTTTGGGGGTCTAAGACCCCTAAAGCACCTTGTCCCCATGTTGATGAGGACAAGGGCCTCTTCCCCACAATCCGTGCCCGGTGGTTGTGGGGGTCTGCGGGCGGGGGGCTTATCGGCAATCTGGAAGCCCCCTTTAACAAGGGGACCCCCAGATCCCCCGCCCCCCCCCATTATAAAAGACCTGTCAGACGGAGCGGAGCCGGACGGGATGAGGACGTGACGCTCTTAGACTGGGGGAGGGGCCTGACCATGCCGCCGTCAACGAGGGGGAGAGGGTGATCGGAGACACGCCGTAACGCTGGAGCCTAGGAGCAGAGTGAGAGGCTGCAAACCGCTCACAGCGCGCCGGCGAGCCGACTTACCAGCCCCGCATGCACGCCAGACGGGTCCGCTCAGCACGCCCAATCTGCACAATTCACGGCCGCGGCCGGAACGCCATGAGAAGACTGTGGGCCAGCTGACGGAAACCCCCGGGGGCGTCGGGAGCCCCATGGCCCCGTGAACCTGTCGGCGGCGAGTAAAGGAATTCCAGGAATCTGCACGGAGCGTGGGGAGACGCTGACGCCTCCCCCCCCCTCCCCGCTCATCAGCCTTCCTCTCCTGCCCGTCTACCCGCCTCCCTTTCCTCCCCGCCTGCCTGCTCACCTCTCCTCCCACCCGCCCGCTCTCCACACCGCACAGATTCAGGAGAACACAGTGGCCTGAGAAATAGGAGGACGGACCCGCAAAGCTGAAGGACTCCAAGGAGGGACGAATAACGGTCAGAGACAGCAACAGCACCCAGAGGAGAAGCACAGAAGACAAGAGGTACTGTTATCAGCATATAACATGTGACAACTGTGATGATAAAACCAATTGACTGCTGAAAAGTACTTAAATATCAGTATGTGTATTAATTCATATATTAAATATAAGAAGGATTCAGAGGGTTGCTGTAAGCTGAATCAAATAAACGGCCAGGATGAACTGTCACGCCTTCAAAACGGGGTACTATAGATCCTAATGGTGACGGACAAATGAACTATTGGAAGACGTCTTATTACAGGAAGGGGGTAAGCTGTATAACAAGCAGCCTTCACTAGCTGGTTCACTTAAAAACCCTTCTGGGTTGGCGAAGAGGGCTGCCCCCCTTAATCGCCCTTTCCTGGCCTGTGCTTAGTCTTTTTTTTTTTTTTTTTTTTTTTTTTTGGTATTCTTTGTCGTTCTTTTTTTTTTTTTTGTGTGTGTTTATTTACTTCTGTTTGCTTCCCACGTGAGAAAAAGGCAAAGAAAGAAAACTCGAACACCAGCACCAGTACCACCAGGGTAAACGGCTACGCATAAAACATACTGTAAAGTGTTTAACAGGACGTGGAAACCTGGACTATAACCTCAGCTGTTTAAAACATACCTTGTTCTCTAGCTTTCTTACCGGAGGCCTTCCTCCCAGTGCCGGGTATCTCCCTCCCCCCACCTCTGCCTACCCCCCCCCCCCCCTTACCCGCTCCCCACCAGAGGAGAGAAAAGTGTGATTAGAAAACTGCTGGGAGACCCCTGACATCATTAACTTAGTGGGAAGGGAGACGGCGAGACCCAGATCCATCACAAACTAGGCTGGGAAAAGACAAGCAATACAGTACCCCATCACGAACTGTCTCTGACCTTGTCCTAATCATCATTAAATGAATGTACAGCCAGAAACAGAATAAGAGGACTGGGGGTACTCCAGAAGTAAACACGAGTACGCAAAACCCACGGTCTCCCCCCCTTTTGGGTCACTGACTCCGGGAAAATCCATACATTTTCCAAACAGACGACTTAAGGACTTACATCATAGAATCGCATATACATTTCCCACAGAGCAAATAGCAAAAGAGAGCCCCCCCTAGTCACTAGCCCTATAAAGGCCCAGGAAAACTTTTAAAGAGACCTCAAAAACAGGGACGTTGTCCCTAGGCAGATAGCCTTCAAGAGAGGGCCAACAGGACTGGGCCAAGTGTAAACTATAAAACTGGGTAAAAGAATAAGAAAGAGGAAGGAAAAAAATAGCATGACTGGAAGAACAACGAGAGGGAGCGAACATAAAACATCAAAAGGGCACCTGAACACTTCGACGATAAAACAATATATGTCCAAAGCGTCAAGCCCTAAGGCCCCAAAATCAGGGAAACAACCAGACGAGCAACAAGAAAAAGGGGAGGACATAGGGAAAAACAAAGGGGAACTCCAGGAGCAAACGCAAGAAAGAAGTATGGAGAGAGGTGCGACGGGAGGGAAGGCTGCAACAGATCAAGCTCCCACAAAAAATGAGATGATGGAGATGTTTTCTAGACTCGAGAATGTAATAAAGACAGAAATTAGCTCGCTGCGAACGGATATGGGACATTTGCTAAAACGAGTTGAGGAGATTGAAGAAAAAACAGAAAACCAAGCCCAACAAATATATACACTTGATGCAACCGTCAAATTAATGCGACAGGAACAACGGAAAATCTTATACAAACTAGAGGACCAAGAAAACCGAAACCGCAGACAAAATCTGCGTATCCGAGCAGTTCCAGAAGAGAGAGGAGAAGACCTGATCAAAACGATGAACACCATTTTTAACCCTCTTTTAGGCAAAGGAGAAGAGGACCCTCTTAAAATTGAAAGAGTGCATAGAATAAGAAAACCCAAAAATATTGCTGAGGATAAACCAAGAGACATAATCATAAGATTCCAATACTATACAGACAAAGCTGCAATATGGGCGAAACTGCGAGGAGGTCCCCCCATAAGTCATGGAGGAGCGGAGCTTCAAATTTTTACAGATCTGGCCCCCGAGACATTGGCGAGAAGACGCCTATTAAAACCTCTACTGGAGCAAATGCGCCTACAGAATATTAAATATAACTGGGGATTCCCCGCAAGCCTGATAGGCACTAAGGACGGAAGATCAAGGATACTACGATTTCCTGAAGAATTAACTGAATTCTGCCACCAGCTGGACATAAGACCTCCTGTCATCTGTGGCTGGGGAGAGGAAGAATCGACAAGAGCAAGAGAAGAAAGACCAAGGACCTAAATAGTGGGGGGGGAGTGGGGGGGGGCGAGGTGGGGGGGTAAGACTGAAAACTGAAATCAAAATTTAAAATAAAAGGGTATTGAGGGGGGGGGGGGGGGGGGGCGGGGGAGGGGGGGGTGGTAGGGCGTGTGGGACTAAAGATTACATTCAAAAACCCAAAGATCTCTCGCTGCCCCGGGAAACCCTCCGCTGCTCCCCTGAAATAGCAGGGGACAGCGTTGGGAGGCGGTAGGTATGGTCGGAGTACCACCCCAAGGAAGGAGAATTCCAGGTGGGAGAGGGGGAAACTCCCACAGGGAAGGCTCAGGCCAGCATGTGGCCAGGGGAGGAGGGGGGAGGGGAGGGAGAGCTCCGGGCCAGAGGGTGGCCAAGGGTGAGGGAGGGGGGGGGGGGGGGGTGGGGGGGGGGCAATGGGGAGGGAAGATAGAAGGGAAGGGAGGGTACCAGGACAGGTTCCATGCAGGAAAACGATAATCTCTATTATGAGCTTTAAACTCCCCCGGGACGGGAACATACCTCCATGAGGAACCAAGTAAATATCCTAACATATAATGTAAGAGGCGGGAACGCTCCAAAAAAGAGATACAAAATTTTAGAGGAGCTTAGGCAATATAAAGTGGGAATAGCGTTCCTGCAGGAGACGCACATCTCCCAAGAAACAAATGTAAAATTTTACTCGAAAGACTTTCCGACCTGGTACTATGGGGATTCTCCAATTACAAGAGCGAAAGGAGTCGCGATCGGGTTTGCTAAAACAATTTCATTTACACTAATAGACAGGATAACAGACCCGGAAGGAAGATTCCTTTTTCTGAAAGGCAGATTAGGGGAAAAAACAATTACCCTGGCCAATATCTATAGTCCGAACCAAAACCCCATCAGATTTCTCAAACAAACCCTGAAAAGTCTCATGGACTTTAAAAGCGGAGATTTAATCCTAGCGGGAGACCTGAACTTCTGCATGGATCCAGCGGTCGATAGTACGTCCCGGGTACAGGGGACAAGTAAAGCGATGTTAAACATGATAAAACAGAAAATGCACCAGTACCAACTAGTAGATGTCTGGAGGGCGACACATCCAAAAACGCGTGATTACACTTTTTTCTCCCCTGTACACGGGACGTACTCGCGGCTGGATTATATCTGGGTAGAACATAAATTGATGGACCAGATTGCCGCAACAAACATTGAAATTGCGACAATCTCGGATCACTCCCCGGTAATAATGAAAATGGAAGATCTAGGCCCCTCAAAACAACCATATACATGGCGCCTAAATGAGGACCTGCTTCAAAATGACAAGGTAGTGGATAAAATAAATGAGGAAATAAAACGGTATTTTGAGAGTAATGACACAGGGGAGGTGACAGGGGCCACCCTGTGGGAGGCCCATAAGGCCTACATCAGAGGCATCTTTATTTCCGTGGCGACCCGGGAAAAAATGGAAAGGGAAAAGAAAAGGAAGGCCCTGACAGAGGAAATCATAAAATTAGAACAAGAACATAAACAGGAGCAAAAACAGAGAGTTTTCCATCAGCTAATTGTCAAAAGAGAGGAACTCGGAGATATTAGAGACCAGGAGATAAATAAAACATACCACAGAATGGCCAAAGAAAGACTGCTGGGGGGAAATAAAATAGGTAGGCACCTGGCAAACATGTTGAGGAAAAAAAAAGAAAGGAACTTCATTGAAAAAATCCAAAATAAAAATGGGGAAATACTCTATAAAACCAAAGAAATAGCAGAAGAGTTTAGGAAATATTATAAGGCCTTATACTCCATAAATCAAAAGGGTAGTAGGGATCTAACAGCAGGAGAGAAGGTCACAAAATTTCTGAACAATGCGCAATTACCCCAGATATCACGAAGTGATCAGACTCTATTAGACAGACCCATATCAGAAGATGAAGTCTCCCAAGCACTTAAAGATTCCGCCTCAGGGAAAAGTCCAGGCCCGGATGGGTACACGATCCTGTATTATAAAAAATTTAGAGAGACACTGATCCCCAGACTATGCCAGTACATGAATGGGTTGGGAGTCAACTACGAGATGGGAAAGGAAGCCCTCGCAGCATCTATTACCGTTATTTGGAAAGAGGGAAAAGATAAATCACTATGCTCAAACTATAGGCCGATAGCCCTCCTAAACACAGACGTAAAGCTCTACGCCAAAGTTCTGGCAACAAGGTTGAGGGAATGGATGAACGACCTGGTCCACCCGGACCAGGTAGGATTCATCCCAGGGAGGGAAGGGAGGGACAACGGGGTTAGAGCAACGCTCCTCATCCAGGCTATCAAAAAAAGTGAGACCCCAGGTCTACTCTTGTCGATCGACGCAGAAAAAGCGTTTGACAGAGTAGACTGGGGTCTCATGATTAGGACTTTGGAAACAATAGGTCTGGGACCAAGGATGATAAAGTGGATACAGGTACTTTACAATAATCCATCGGCCAGTGTCAGAGTAAACGGTACGAATTCCCAGCCGTTTGAGATGAGGAACGGAACACGACAGGGCTGCCCCCTTTCACCTCTCCTGTTCGTTTTGACCCTAGAGCCGTTACTCGCGACAATTCGTAACAACCCAGACGTGAAAGGCATAAAAACGGGAGGCGAGGAACATAAGTTGGCCGCCTTCGCCGATGATGTTCTATTCTTCATCTCAGAACCTAGGACCACCCTGCCAAATCTCCTAAAAATCTTGAAATTATATGGGGAAATATCCAATTTCAAAATCAACATGACAAAATCAGAAATCATGAAGATTAACATTAAAAAGCAGGAAGTAGAGGACCTGAAAAGGGCATTTCCGTTTCCGTGGCAAAATAGCTTACAATACTTGGGTATAAGACTTACAAGCACTCCGTGGAAATCCTATCAATTAAACTATATTCCACTGTTGGATGAAGTTAAAATGGAGACAAAAAAAATTGCAGTCAGACCCCTATCCTGGTTCGGGCGTATTAACGCAATAAAAATGGTGATTATGCCAAAAATATTATATAAATTCCAGATGCTACCAATCCCACTACCACAAGCATACTTTAAAACCTTGAAATCGATCTTAACGAACTGTATCTGGCTCAACAAAAAAGCGAGAATAGCATCTGCCGTCTTGGAAAAGGGGAAGAAATATGGGGGGCTAGCTGCCCCAAACATTAACAAATATTATAATGCAGTCATACTCTCACGGGTGATAGAATGGAGTATACCAGAAAATGAAAAAAGATGGGTCAAACTAGAAATCACAGCAAGTAGCACACAGTTAAATAAAGAAATATGGAATCCACCACGGAATAGGAAACTGGGAGAAAACACATACACTTTAACACATACGGCACTTAAAATATGGGATAAGGTACACCGACAACAAAAATGGACATACAACTCACCTTTGATATATTTAAAAAATAATGAGTATTTCCCTCCAGGGAAAAACTCGATAGCAGGGAATTGGATAAAAAAAGACACAGCACAGTTAAAAGACATTCTGACACGAGGCAAAATAAGCACTTACACCGACCTAAAAAGAAACACAGAGTTATTTGAGGTAAATGAATGGCGATATCTCCAACTTAAGCATTTCGTAGAGAAGCTACCCTCCCCGGTAAGAGATATGAGGGAGCTTAGACCCCTCGAGTCTCTCTGTGAGAGGGGGAAATCCCGCAATAATATAGCTCGAATATATAAAGTTTTAAGTGATGCAGGGGAGGAGACACCGCCATACATAAGGAAATGGGAATTAGAATTAGGAACACCCAGTAACAAACATATTATAGATAAAATTTTCCAACTAACACATAATTCAGCCAAAGATTCCAAGACGGCGGAGATGAATTTCAAATGCTTAGCAAGGTGGTATGCCACTCCAGAAAAACTGAGTAAATTTCAACCTGGGGAATCTCCAAACTGTTGGCGGGGATGTAAAGAAAAAGGCACAATGGCACACATATGGTGGGACTGCCCCGTCATCAAGAGTTACTGGAAAAATATTTTGATAGCAATAAAAGAAATCACAAACACGGTAATTACGGATGATCCCTGGGTATGCCTGTTTCACGGAGTGGAGATCCCGAGTAAACAATATAGAGAATCAATTGTCTCCACCATGATAAACGTTGCTAAAAGCCTAATACCCAAAAATTGGCAGGAAACGGAGGGCCCTAAAATGAAGAATTGGATAATAGGAGTTAACAACAGATTTAAACTGGAGAGATTAGACCAGGGGGAGAAAGAAGGAAAAGTGACTGAACAAAACGATAAGTGGTCTAGATGGACAGAGTTCAAAAAATCATGGAAATATGTAGAAATAATGACCCAATAAATCCCGAAGTATAAGATAGGAGAAAATAGCCAGATATATAAAGAACTGGAACCAGAATACTAGGAAGAGTGGGGGGGGGAGGGGGGGGTAGGGGAATAGGGGGGTAGTGGTTTAATAGGATGTTTAAGAGTAATATTTTCTTGGTGCAAAGATCAAATTGATGACTTTTTTCTTATTGTTGTATATGAAAAATTTGAATAAATAAAGAATAAAAAAAATTTTTTTTGGCTAAAAAAACCAAAAAATTTTGAGGGGGACCCTACGCCATTTTTTTTTTTTTTTTTTGGCTGGGGTTCCCCTTAATATCCATCCCAGACCTGAAGGGCCTGGTTATTGAATTTGGGGGGACCCCTACGCTTTTTTTTTGTTTTTTATTAATGAATGACAGTTCTCTGTGTTACAGGAGCCATCAATTCATTAGCCGCGAGTGATTTTAAATAGCTTTTTTCCTGCAAAAATGACACTTTTTTGCAGGGAAAGTTCTAAGCACAGGAAACCTGCCCCCTTCACAGGCCACCTATAGACACCCCCCAGATGTGATACTGCAATGCTGTTCTAACAGCATGCACACACATATCCCCAGAAATAAAGCACATATTGTCAGCAGCACACTAACACGCTGACACGCTGACACTGACTGAAACATAATATGCGAGGCCGCCGGCGAGGCGGCCTCTTATACCGTGGGGCGTGTACTAAAGCCCCTGAGCTATAATTGGCTACAGGCATCCTGCCTGTACCCAATTATGGCTCTCCTCGCTGCCGGCGCTGTGATTGGCCAAGCATGCGGGGTCACAGTGCATGCTTGGCCAATCATCAGCCAGCATTGCACTGCGCGGGCCGCAATGCATTGCGGGGCCGCTCGCATCACACGAATTTGATGCGAGCGGCCCCAATAGTTCTGGGCTCGCCGAGCGAGCGAACACCCGGTGCTCGATTCGAACATGGGTTCGAATCGAACACCGGGCTCATCCTTACTGTTCAGTGCTACTGGAGAGTTAGTGTGCTATTCTGATTCTATTGTCAGTGTAGAATATTTGTTTAGTATGAATCTGGTGATAGTTTAGTCAGTGTGAGTGAAGTGACCATTAATTTTGACATGACAGCTGCATATCATTTACATTTTTGACAGTAAGACCAATTCTTTCCTTTAGCAAGAGTACCTCCTTTAGGACCCTTTCACACTGAGGCGTTTTTACCGCGTTTTAGCGCTAGAAATAGCGCCCAAAATATGCCTGAAATAATCCTGCCCTAGCATTCTCAATGTGAGTGCTTTCACATTGAGGCGTTGCGCTGGCTGTGCGTTAGAAAAAGTCCTGTAAACAGCATTTTTAGAGCATCTTTTGGGCGCATAAAATAGCGCAGTAAAAACGCCTATCCCCATAGGAATGCATGTGTACTGCTGTAAAACCGCGGTAAAACCGTGGTAATACCGCTAAAAATGTTGAAGAAGCTGTGGGAAGGTCATATGGGAGGTCACATGATCGCAGCAGAGTGAAGGATGATGGGAAACCAGGAAATCCGGTTGAGAAGAGGAGTAGAGACAAGAGAAGACAGTGGTAAAGAAATTATGGCAGAGCAAGGCTTTGAGATGCAGACAACTGCTGCAGGACCAGCTGCAGAAAAAGAAAGATCCCCTGGGAGTGGCGACCCAGAGGAGTTTATAGATACAATGCGAAGACACCCTGAACTCTGGGACAAGAAAAATGAGTATTATGCAAACCGCCTAAAGAAAAGGGAAGGATGGGATGCTGTGGCTGATCACCACATTGCAAACTGGAGATCCTTATCAAACAAGAGGAAAGCTGAGAAAAGTAAGTATTTCCCAAGTTCAGTTTACCCAATCTAATTCCAATGCCCAAACCCTGTATACCATACCACATGCACAGTACAGATAGTCCCAAACTCCCACACCTCCTCATCCCAAATCACCCACCATAACCCTAATCCCACTCCTCATATTCCCAAACTCCCACACCTCCCCATCCCAAATCACCCACCATAACCCTAATCCCACTCCTCATAGTCCCAAACTCCCACACCTCCCCATCCCAAATCACCCACCATAACCCTAATCCCACTCCTCATAGTCCCAAACTCCTACACCTCCCCATCCCAAATCACCCACCATAACCCTAATCCCACTCCTCATAGTCCCAAACTCCCACACCTCCTCATCCCAAATCACCCACCATAACCCTAATCCCACTCCTCATATTCCCAAACTCCCACACCTCCCCATCCCAAATCACCCACCATAACCCTAATCCCACTCCTCATAGTCCCAAACTCCCACACCTCCCCATCCCAAATCACCCACCATAACCCTAATCCCACTCCTCATAGTCCCAAACTCCCACACCTCCCCATCCCAAATCACCCACCATAATGCTAATCCCACTCCTCATAGTCCCAAACTCCCACACCTCCTCATCCCAAATCACCCACCATAACCCTAATCCCACTCCTCATATTCCCAAACTCCCACACCTCCTCATCCCAAATCACCCACCATAACCCTAATTCCACTCCTCATAGTCCCAAACTCCCACACCTCCCAATCCCAAATCACCCACCATAACCCTAATCCCACTCCACCTACTCCCAAACTCCTAACCCTAACCCTAATCCCACTCCTCCTACTCCCAAACCCCAACGCTAACCCTAATCCCACTCCCCCTACTCCCAAACTCCCAACCCTAACCCTAATCCCACTCCACCTACTCCCAAACTCCCAACCCTAACCCTAATCCCACTCCTCCTACTCCCAAACCCCCAACCCTAACCCTAATCCCACTTCTCCTAGTCCCAAACTCCCAACCCTAACCCTAATCCCACTCCTCCTACTCCCAAACCCCTAACCCTAATCCCACTTCTCCTAGTCCCAAACTCCTAACCCTAACCCTAATCCCACTCCACCTACTCCCAAACTCCCAACCCTAACCCTACTCCACCTACTCCCAAAATCCCAACCCTAACCCTAATCCCACTCCTCCTACTCCCAAACCCCCAACCCTAACCCTAATCCCACTTCTCCTACTCCCAAACTCCTAACCCTAACCCTAATCCCACTTCTCCTAGTCCCAAACTCCTAACCCTAACCCTAATCCCACTCCACCTACTCCCAAACTCCCAACCCTAACCCTAATCCCACTTCATCTACTCCCAAACCCTTAACCCTAACCCTAATCCCACTTCTCCTAGTCCCAAACCCCCAACCCTAACCCTAATCCCACTTCTCCTAGTCCCAAACTCCCAACCCTAACCCTAATCCCACTTCTCCTACTCCCAAACTCCTAACCCTAACCCTAATCCCACTCCACCTACTCCAAAACTCCCAACCCTAACCCTAATCCCACTTCTCCTAGTCCCAAACTCCCAACCCTAACCCTAATCCCACTTCTCCTACTCCCAAACTCCTAACCCTAACCCTAATCCCACTCCACCTACTCCCAAACTCCCAACCCTAACCCTAATCCCACTTCATCTACTCTCAAACCCCTAACCCTAACCCTAATCCCACTTCTCCTAGTCCCAAACCCCCAACCCTAACCCTAATCCCACTTCTCCTAGTCCCAAACTCCCAACCCTAAACCTAATCCCACTTCTCCTACTCCCAAACTCCTAACCCTAATCCCACTCCACCTACTCCAAAACTCCCAACCCTAACCCTAATCCCACTTCTCCTAGTCCCAAACTCCCAACCCTAACCCTAATCCCACTTCTCCTACTCCTAAACTCCTAACCCTAACCCTAATCCCACTCCACCTACTCCCAAACTCCCAACCCTAACCCTAATCCCACTTCATCTACTCCCAAACCCCTAACCCTAACCCTAATCCCACTTCTCCTAGTCCCAAACCCCAACCCTAACCCTAATCCCACTTCTCCTTGTCCCAAACTCCCAACCCTAACCCTAATCCCACTTCTCCTAGTCCCAAACTCCCAAACCTAACCCTAATCCCACTTCTCCTACTCCCAAACTCCCAACCCTAACCCTAATCCCACTCCACCTACTCCCAAACTACTAACCCTAATCCCACTCCTCCTACTCCCAAACCCCCAACCCTAACCCTAATCCCACTTCTTCTACTCCCAAACTCCCAACCCTAACCCTAATCCCACTCCTCCTACTCCCAAACCCCCAACCCTAACCCTAATCCCACTTCTCCTAGTCCCAAACTCCTAACCCTATCCCTAATCCCGCTTCTCCTACTCCCAAACTCATTATTTATTTTTTTTGTTACTTTCTATTATTATGTATTAAATAACTGTACTTGACTCAGCAAATGTTATTGAACAAATTTATTTATTATAACATAGAAAATTCATGCATTTATAGACACTTGAAGTAACAAACATGAAACGATTATGTTTAATAGAGAAATTTTAGATCATATTTCCTTGCCAAGCGAGAGCACCATCCGGACTCATGAAATAGTCGGCAAATGCATCTCGAATATTAAATCCTAATATAGGTCCAGGTACATGAAGGAAGTCGGCCGGTTCGATGTTGTGTGACAATGTATCTTCAAAATTAACTCCATCTCTCTCTCTCACCAAATTGTGTAGTAGACATGCGGCCTTTATAACTTTGCAAGCGTTATCAACATTTAGATTTATCGGTTTTAAAAATATTTGCCACTTATTGGCCAGTATTCCAAAAGCACATTCCACAAGTCTACGTGCCCGACACAGCCTGTAGTTAAAGATCCTTTTTCGGGTATCCAGATTTCGCAGAGAATATGGTTTCATGAGATGTTCATGAATGGCAAACGCATCGTCTGCTATGAACACGAAAGGCATATCGGGTCCTTCTGTTCCAGGCAGTGGTTTGTTATCCGGCAAATCTAATCTGTTATATGCTAGTCGCTTGCCAAATTTGCTTTGCAGAAAAACAGTGGAGTCTGCACTGCTCCCATAGGATCCAATATCTACAAAAATAAATTTGTAGTCTGCATCAACCACAGCCATTAGAACTACTGAAATTTTTTTTTATAATTGTAGTACTGGCTTCCGCTATGGCATGGTTTGATCAGACGAATATGCTTGCCGTCGATAGCTCCCAAACAGTTAGGAAAATTTGTCTTTGTTAAAAAACGCTGAGCAACATCTTCCCATTTATCCTTATTTGGAACAGGCATGAATGTACTCTTTAGGTTCCATATTGCATCACATGTTTCCTTAACAATTTGACTTATGGTGGATATGCCTACACGGAATTCATATTGTAATGATGAGTGTGTATTTCCTGTAGCAAGATATCTGTAAAGACAAATTTTTTTCTTTCAGTAAGACTTATTAAACAAAGATGGAAAACATTACGCGACAACTACAAGAGGGAGTTAACCCGACAGCAGCAGATTAGGAGTGGATCTGGCGCCAAGAAGGGTAGAATTTACTGCCACTTTTATGAGCTGGATTTTCTAAGAACAGTCATGCAGGAAAGACCGTAAGTATTACATTTGCATACATTGTATAAATAATATATTTAATATGGAAAGTATATAAATAATAACACTGTTCATGTGTAATCTTTTATATATTTTACAGAACTGAGACAAATTTCAGTAGTGATTCTGACGGGGAGGAGCAAAATAGAGCAACACAAGATAATAACGAAAATGAAACACAGCCCTTGGAAGAGGAAGATGAAAGAGATACACCTGAGCCTCCTAGAAGGTTAATATCGAGGGGCAAACAAAAGAAAGGGGAGACCCAAGAGTTTATAGATATTGTGAAAAACCTGATAGAAACCCAAAAAAGCGGACATAAAGAAATATCCGGTTTCACAAACAGCCTGATCCCTCTCATTGCTGAAGTCAAAAAGGAATTGCAATGTGATTTACGCATAGAGATGTTAAAGCTGATTAACCACTTGCTTACTGGGCACTTAAACACCCTTCCTGCCCAGACCAATTTTCAGCTTTCGGTGCTCTCACACTTTGAATGACAATTACTCAGCCATGCAATACTGAACCCAAATGAATTTTTTGTCCTTTTTTTCCCACAAATAGAGCTTTCTTTTGGTGGTATTTGATCACCTCTGGGTTTTTTATTTTTTGCGCTATAAATGAAAAAAGACCGAAAATTTAGAAAAAAAAACGCATTTTCTTTGTTTCTGTGATAAAATTTGGCAAATTATTAATTTTTCTTCATAAATTTTGGCCGCAATTTATACTGCCACATATCTTTGGTAAAAATAACCCACATTAGTGGATATTATTTGGTCTTTGTGAAAGTTACAGACTCTACAAACTGTGGTGCGAATTATACAAAATTGATCACATCTGATGTACTGGTGGCCGATCTCATTTCTTGTGACCCGAACTTGCCAGGAAAGTACAAATACCCCCCCAAATGACCCCTTTTTTGAAAGTAGACATTCCAAGGTATTTAGTAAGAGGCATGGTGAGCTTTTTGATGTTGTCATTTTTTTCCCACAATTCTTTGCAAAATTAATTATTTTTTTATTTTTTATTTTTTTTCACAAAATTGTCATTGTAATAGGTTATTTCTCTCACATGGAATGTGTATACCACAAATGACACCCCAAAATAAATTCTGCTACTCCTCCTGAGTATTATGATACCACATGTGTGGGACTTTTACACAGCCTGGCCACATAGAGAGGCCCAACATGCAGGGAGCGCCATCACGTGTTCTAGGAGCATAAATTACACATCTAACTTGTTGACTACCTATTACACTTTTGAAGGCCCTGGAGCACCAGGACAATGACACGTGACACTGACGTGGCACTGATGACAGGTGGCACTGATACGTGGCACTGATGACATGTGACACTGATGTGGCACTGGTGACAGATGGCACTAGTATGGGGCACTGATGACACGTGACACTGATGACAGATGGCACTAATACAGGGCACTGATGACATGTGACACTGACAGATGGCACTGATGACAGATGGCACTAATACGTGGCACTATCATGTGGCACTAATACGTGGCACTGATGAGAGATGGCACTAATATGCGGCACTGATGACAGATGGCACTAATATGTGGCACTGATGACACGTGACACTAATATGGCACTGATGACAGATGGCACTGACGTGGCACTGATGACACGTGGCACTGGGGACAGGTGCACTGGGGACACGGATGGGGACAGGTGGATGGGGACAGGTGGATGGGGTGGATGGTGACGGGTGGATGGTGACGGGTGGATGGTGACGGGTGGATGGTGACGGGTGGATGGTGACGGGTGGATGGTGACGGGTGGATGGGGACGGGTGGATGGGGTGGATGGGGACAGGTGGATGGGGACAGGTGGATGGTGACAGGTGGATGGTGACGGGTGGATGGGGACAGGTGGATGGTGACAGGTGGATGGGGACAGGTGGATGGGTACAGGTGGATGGGGACAGGTGGATGGGGTGGATGGTGACGGGTGGATGGTGACAGGTGGATGGGGACAGGTGGATGGGGTGGATGGTGACGGGTGGATGGGGACAGGTGGATGGTGACAGGTGGATGGGGACAGGTGGATGGGGACAGGTGGATGGTGACGGGTGGATGGGGACAGGTGGATGGTGACGGGTGGATGGGGACAGGTGGATGGGGACAGGTGGATGGGGACAGGTGGAGACAAGTGGATGGTGACAGGTGGATGGTGACAGGTGGATGGTGACAGGTGGATGGTGACAGGTGGAGACAAGTGGATGGTGACAAGTGGATGGTGACAGGTGGATGGTGACAGGCGGATGGTGACAGGCGGATGGTGACAGGCGGATGGTGACAGGTGGATGGTGACAGGTGGATGGTGACAGGTGGATGGTGACAGGTGGAGACAAGTGGATGGTGACAAGTGGATGGTGACAGGTGGATGGTGACAGGCGGATGGTGACAGGCGGATGGTGACAGGTGGATGGGGACAGGTGGATGGGGACAGGTGAATGGGGACACAGATCGCACATTTAGTTTTTTTTTTTTTTTTTTTTTTTCTTACTTACGGCGCTGCAGCCGTTGTTCTCTCTCTCCCCACACGCTGTCTGTGTGAGGAGAGAGAGCGGCGCTGACAGATGATCTCATATGTTTCCATATGAGATCATCTCTCATTGGACACGCCGATCTCACTGTAAACGGCCGCTGTAATTGGCCGTTTACAGCGATCTGTGACCGGCCGTGTCCGACGGACACGGCCAGCACAGAACTTCCCCGATGCGCGCTCTCAGGAGCGCGCATTAGGGAAGTAAACAACAGGACGTCCAGGGACGTCCTCCCTGCAGGGAGCGTCCGCGCTGCAGCCGTCTTTCGGCTATAGCGCGGGCGCGAAGAGGTTAAAGGTTTTCAGATGCAATCTAACCAACTAGCTATGCGAACCCAAACTTATGAAAGCCAACAACAAAGACCAATATATGGAACCCAATGGGAGGAAGGCCCATTTCGCCCAACGATTAATAGTGCATGTCACCCCAACATGGTGAGCATGACTCCTCCTCAATTTCAACAAAGATACAATCCAAACCAAATAGATATGCCCCAAAGTTATTTTCCCCAAACCAAAGCTCCTCCCCCTGCTCCACCTCCCCCTCCTACTACTCCTCAGACGAACGTGAGAGAGGAGGTACACCCTCACACCTCCTATTACCATGACCTATAAATATAGGATTATAGTGCACAGTTTGTTATAAAAAGTTCCTTTTTTTGCACTACTTTCATTTTTTTAAGCACTTAATACTGGGTATTGTAAAAAAAGTTTTTTTTACTTTGTTATTGTAAAATAAGAGTTTTTGAATTATTAAAAAAGTTAAAATATATATTTGTTGCAAGTGGCTTGTCTAACTCAAAGTAAAACAAATAAAATTGTTTTATGTATTTGTTGTTGATGTTCGAAAAATAAAAGTTATTTTTTTCAACAATAAAAAAATTGTGGTTCTTACCTAAGCGTTATTAATAATCTTTCACAAGGTGATATTGCATCTCTAAAATTGGTATCCTGTCTCAACAACGCTGGTTTTAGGAGGTCCAGAAGAAAATCAAATCTATGGAAATAAAAGGTATTTATTATTATAAACTATATGGATTAGGAGTTTGGGAGTAGGTGGAGTGGGATTAGGGTTAGGGTTTGGAGTTTGGGAGTAGGAAAAGTGGGATTAGGGTTAGGGTTGGGAGTTTGGGACTAGGAGAAGTGGGATTAGGGTTAGGGTTAGGGGTTTGGGAGTAGATGGAGTTGGATTAGGGTTAGGGTTAGGGGTTTTAGAGTAGGAGGAGTGGGATTAGGGTTAGGGTTGGAGTTTGGGACTAGGAGAAGTGGGATTAGGGTTAGGGTTAGGGGTTTGGGAGTAGATGGAGTGGGATTAGGGTTAGGGTTAGGGGTTTTAGAGTAGGAGGAGTGGGATTAGGGTTAGGGTTAGGAGTTTGGGAGTAGGTGGAGTGGGATTTGGGTTAGGGTTAGGGGTTTGGGAGTAGGTGGAGTGGGATTAGGGTTAGGGTTAGGGGTTTGGGAGTAGGAGGAGTGGGATTAGGGTTACGGTTAGGGGTTTGGGAGTAGGAGGAGTGGGATTAGGGTTAGGGGTTTGGGAGTAGGTGGAGTGGGATTAGGGTTAGGGGTTTGGGAGTAGGAGGAGTGTGATTAGGGTTAGGGGTTTGGGAGTAGGAGGAGTGGGATTAGGGTTAGGGTTAGGGGTTTGGGAGTAGATGGAGTGGGATTAGGGTTAGGGTTAGGCGTTTGGGAGTAGGAGAAGTGGGATTAGGGTTAGGGTTAGGAGTTTGGGAGTAGGTGGAGTGGGATTAGGGTTAGGGTTAGGAGTTTGGGAGTAGGAGAAGTGGGATTAGGGTTAGGGTTAGGAGTTTGGGAGTAGGTGGAGTGGGATTAGGGTTAGGGTTAGGAGTTTGGGACTAGGAGAAGTGGGATTAGGGTTAGGGTTAGGAGTTTGGGAGTAGATGGAGTGGGATTAGGGTTAGGGTTAGGAGTTTGGGAGTAGGTGGAGTGGGATTAGGGTTACGGTTAGGAGTTTGGGAGTAGGAGAAGTGGGATTAGGGTTAGGGTTAGGGTTTGGGAGTAGATGGAGTGGGATTAGGGTTAGGGTTAGGAGTTTGGGAGTAGGAGAAGTGGGATTAGGGTTAGGGTTGGGGTTTGGGACTAGGAGAAGTGGGATTAGGGTTAGGGGTTTGGGAGTAGATGGAGTGGGATTAGGGTTAGGGTTAGGAGTTTGGGAGTAGGAGAAGTGGGATTAGAGTTAGGGTTAGGAGTTTGGGAGTAGGTGGAGTGGGATTAGGGTTAGGGTTAGGAGTTTGGGAGTAGATGAAGTGGGATTAGGGTTAGGGTTGGGAGTTTGGGACTAGGAGAAGTGGGATTAGGGTTAGGGTTTGGGTTTGGGAGTAGATGGAGTGGGCTTAGGGTTAGGGTTAGGGTTTGGGAGTAGGAGGAGTGGGATTAGGGTTAGGAGTTTGGGAGTAGGTGGAGTGGGATTAGGGTTAGTAGTTTGGGACTAGGAGAAGTGGGATTTGGGTTAGGGTTAGGGGTTTGGGAGTAGGTGGCGTGGGATTTGGGTTAGGGTTAGGGGTTTGGGATTAGGAGAAGTGGGATTAGGGTTAGGGTTAGGGGTTTGGGAGTAGGTGGAGTGGGATTAGGGTTAGGGGTTTAGGAGTAGGTGGAGTGGGAGTAGGGGAGGGGTTTGGGAGTTGGAGTAGGGTTAGGGTTAGGGGTTTGGGACTAGGAGGGTGGGATTAGGGTTAGGGTTAGGGTTAGGGTTTGGGAGTAGATGGAGTGGGATTAGGGTTAGGAGTTTGGGAGTAGGAGAAGTGGGATTAGGGTTAGGGTTAGGAGTTTGGGAGTAGGTGGAGTGGGATTAGGATTAGGGTTAGGAGTTTGGGACTAGGAGAAGTGGGATTAGGGTTAGGAGTTGGGGAGTAGGTGGAGTGGGATTAGGGTTAGGGTTAGGAGTTTGGGAGTAGGTGGAGTGGGATTAGGGTTAGGGTTAGGAGTTTGGGAGTAGGTGGAGTGGGATTAGGGTTAGGGTTAGGAGTTTGGGAGTAGGAGAAGTGGGATTAGGGTTAGGGTTAGGGGTTTGGGAGTAGATGGAGTGGGATTAGGGTTAGGGTTAGGAGTTTGGGACTAGGATAAGTGGGATTAGGGTTAGGGTTAGGAGTTTGGGAGTAGGTGGAGTGGGATTAGGGTTTGGGTTAGGAGTTTGGGACTAGGAGAAGTGGGATTAGGGTTAGGGTTAGGGGTTTGGGAGTAGATGGAGTGGGATTAGGGTTAGGGTTAGGAGTTTGGGAGTAGGTGGAGTGGGATTAGGGTTAGGAGTTTCGGAGTAGGAGAAGTGGGATTAGGGTTAGGGTTTGGGAGTAGATGGAGTGGGATTAGGGTTAGGGTTAGGGGTTTGGGAGTAGGAGGAGTGGGATTAGGGTTAGGGTTAGGGGTTTGGGAGTAGGAGAAGTGGGATTAGGGTTAGGGTTAGGGGTTTGGGAGTAGGTGGAGTGGGATTAGGGTTAGGGTTAGGAGTTTGGGAGTAGATGAAGTGGGATTAGGGTTAGGGTTAGGGATTTGGGAGTAGGTGGAGTGGGATTAGGGTTAGGAGTTTGGGAGTAGGTGGAGTGGGATTAGGGTTAGGGTTAGGAGTTTGGGAGTAGGAGAAGTGGGATTAGGGTTAGGGTTAGGGGTTTGGGAGTAGATGGAGTGGGATTAGGGTTAGGGTTAGGAGTTTGGGAGTAGGAGAAGTGGGATTAGGGTTAGGGGTTGGGAGTTTGGGACTAGAAGAAGTGGGATTAGGGTTAGGGTTAGGGGTTTGGGAGTAGATGGAGTGGGGTTAGGGTTAGGGGTTTGGGAGTAGGAGAAGTGGGATTAGGGTTAGGTTAGGGGTTTGGGAGTAGGAGGAGTGGGATTAGGGTTAGGGTTAGGGGTTTGGGAGTAGATGGAGTGGGATTAGGGTTAGGGTTAGGAGTTTGGGAGTAGGAGTAGTGGGATTAGGGTTAGGAGTTTGGGAGTAGGTGGAGTGGGATTAGGGTTAGGAGTTTGGGAGTAGGAGAAGTGGGATTAGGGTTAGGGTTAGAAGTTTGGGAGTAGGTGGAGTGGGATTAGGGTTAGGGTTAGGAGTTTGGGAGTAGGAGAAGTGGGATTAGGGTTAGGGTTAGGAGTTTGAGAGTAGGTGGAGTGGGATTAGGGTTAGGAGTTTGGGAGTAGGAGAAGTGGGATTAGGGTTAGGGTTGGAGTTTGGGACTAGGAGAAGTGGGATTAGGGTTAGGGTTTGGGAGTAGATGGAGTGGGGTTAGGGTTAGGGGTTTGGGAGTAGATGGAGTGGGGTTAGGGTTAGGGGTTTGGGAGTAGGAGAAGTGGGATTAGAGTTAGGGTTAGGAGTTTGGGAGTAGGTGGAGTGGGATTAGGGTTAGGGTTAGGAGTTTCGGAGTAGATGAAGTGGGATTAGGGTTAGGGTTGGGAGTTTGGGACTAGGAGAAGTGGGATTAGGGTTAGGGTTAGGGGTTTGGGAGTAGATGGAGTGGGATTAGGGTTAGGGTTAGAAGTTTGGGAGTAGGAGGAGTGGGATTAGGGTTAGGAGTTTGGGAGTAGGAGAAGTGGGATTAGGGTTAGGGTTAGGGGTTTGGGAGTAGGTGGAGTGGGATTAGGGTTAGGGTTAGGGGTTTGGGAGTAGGTGGAGTGGGATTAGGGTTAGGGTTTGGGACTAGTAGTGGTGGGAGTTGATGGGAGCCAGGACTGTAGGTTTTTTGTGGCTAGAACTAGGATATACTTACGTTGCTATGCTCATCCTAGTGTAATTTCGGAATTTATCCGGGTGCTCTCTCAGTTCATGGAACAGCAGGACAAATTGTCCCCTCTCTGAGTGCATTTGTTGTATGGGATGAACTCAGAACCGACGCTGCGATCTCTGTTGTTGAAGAAGAATATGATCCCAAACATGTAGGACAAACAACAGCAGCAGCTCATGAAACTCCATCTTCTCTTCTCAAGGTTCCTTCTTCTCTGACGAAAAACAAGGAAGTGAACAGGATGTGATGTAAAGGGGTGTGTTTATTAGCTGACGCTAACGCGGTTAAAACGCGTTAAAAACGCATTAAAAACACATGGGCGTTAGCGCTATTTTTACCGAAAACGCAGTAAAAACGCGGTAAAAACGCAATAATAACGCTAAAAAAAATGGTCTTTTTTACAGCTGTTTTACAACGCCTCAGTGTGAAAGGGGCCTTAGGATTACGGCATGAAGGCACCTCCGACACCAAAAGACCAATTTTTCCACACCTGTTTAACAGGTGCATATCATTTACATTTTTGACAGAAAGGCAATTCTTGCTTTCATCAAGAGTACATCTATAGGGTTACGATGTGAAAGACCAATTTTTCCGCACCTGTTACTTCTATCCAAAGTCTGCGAAACAGACATCAGAATTTATCCAAAAAATCTCTATTCTTGTTCCCATTGCACTACATGGTGGCCTCATCATACACACTGGCTCCCCAGAAAGAAAGCTTGCAGGGAAAATTGTCATTTTTTTGGCTTTATAAATGCAATTATTGCTGCAGTAGCTTCTAAACACAGTACATACAAAGAAAGGATTTTTAATTTTTTTATGTTATTTCTCATTTTCATGCTTTAACTTCAAGCATCAGTAAATCACTGCTCATTTAAAAATGACAGTTTTACAAACTTTTTTTTCATTGATACATGGCCCCCAGGGCAGTACCCAGACCCCCATAACCATTGTATGCCCAATTACTTGCATATAAGCCTTCAAAAATTTGTTTGAGTCCCATAGACTTCAATGGGGTTTGTTATTCAATTCCCAAACTTTTCTAAAGTTCTGGTGCGAAACAAACAGGGGGTCGTTCGGCCCATCCCTAATCACTAACTAAACTTATGTTAGTTCCTGCCTTACAAAGTGATCCATAATGATTTCCCCAAGGCTAACAATACTTTTTTACGGCTTTCTCAGTAGTGAGCCTTTCATTCAGCAGCAGGCTCGCACATCTTATATAGAGAAAGGAAGACCTGGAGCCTTAGTCAGCTTATATATAAAATGGCTTGGGCACAATTCTAACTAATTGATGAGATATGTATCAATGACTGGAGGTTTTATCCTGCCCAAAGCACTACAAAGCCAAGCATATTAGGATTTAAGAAAACGAAATGTTTTTCTCCATAACAATTACTAGAACCCCTCACCATACACTAAAGGGGGTAGCAGCATTTGGCTTAATGTCCCAGTGTGGAATTATGGCTAGTAAAAATTTAAAGAGCAAAAATGAGGCTTGTTATGTACATGTGGTTGAAATATCAATTGAGCAGCTAACTGTTCAACCCCTACACATATAGAAGAAAACGGTAGTTTCCAAACATAGGAAACAAGAGATAATGGGGCTTATTGAATAGTTGCATACATCTTAATTCACAATATATATAAATATAAATACCAGAAGTTTTTAAGAAAAATTTCTTTGGTATATTTATTGAAAAAATTATTTCACCACATATATGGAAAAAGTTTGTTAAAGCACAACAATAAAACTAGACAAACAGAGAACCAAATCAAAACAGACACATACTGGGGGGGGGACATTTACAAATATGTAACATATATAACAATTGTCGTCCGGACGCCAGGGAAAACTTGCAGTGTATTATCCCCAAAAAAGCCGTAAGGCTGTATTTTAATTAATATTTAGGGTAGTGGGAGAAAGCTCCCATAAAACCAAATACTTTGGGTTTAGACACTGCACGTACTCCTTGGGGGGCTCGAGCCTATTGGGGAGGGAGGGAGAGGGGGAGGGAAAGGGAAAATATCAGCCAGACACCCTATTCATTTCCGTGTCTCTTCAACCCGGTGTCTCGGCTCGTGTACACCTGTGGGTGGTTACGTCCTGGCGTCCGTAAGACAATGACGTCAACGCGTTTCACAGGGGGGTGTGTAGCTTCTTCTAACGTCCAGAAGAAGCTACACACCCCCCTGTGAAACGCATTGACGTCATTGTCTTACGGACGCCAGGACGTAACCACCCACAGGTGTGCACAAGCCGAGACACCGGGTTGAAGAGACACGGAAATGAATAGGGTGTCTGGCTGATATTTTGAACCAGCAGACACACACACTAACCAGCAAGCCGCACTTCATACATCTTGGGCGGATAGCCATAACCCATATAGACGGAACCACCAAATCTAGCCATCGGAAATCAGCAGCGCTACATATCACGGATGTGATACCTGAAATCCTTTCCATCATTGGCGATGTTTGGCTCTCTGCACAGCATGGAGAAGGGTTCTTGATGCATCCCATAGCTCACGACTATATCGAGCAGTGGAGGCGGTAATGTATGCTGGTAGCCTCATGCAATCCTAAAATAATTCTAACAGACTTTGTTTGTTTAAGTAACCTTACTCTCTTCTTTTGAGACTACAAGTAAAATGGACAATCTCTGTTAAGAGAACCATTCGACATGAAATAGAAATACCTCAGAAAATATATATACCGAGTATCGTATACATCATGCCTAAGCAATAGCTACTCACAAATCTAACATCGGGTACAACTATATGCAAACCAATACATCACTAACCATTGAAAACTTTTTGCTCACTCCATCAGCTGAACCCACTTAGGACTGCTCTGGCAGGAATTCAGTACTACTACCAACTTCACCTTCCGCGATCACTCTTCCCATTTCCCTCCCCCTCTCCCTCCCTCCCCAATAGGCTCGAGCCCCCCAAGGAGTACGTGCAGTGTCTAAACCCAAAGTATTTGGTTTTATGGGAGCTTTCTCCCACTACCCTAAATATTAATTAAAATACAGCCTTACGGCCTTTTTTTTGGGACAATACACTGCAAGTTTTCCCTGGCGTCCGGACGACAATTGTTATATATGTTACATGTTTGTAAATGTCTCCCCCCAGTATGTGTCTGTTTTGATTTGGTTCATACATGAACTAACAAACATGTGTATAAATGTCTAGTTTTATTGTTGTGCTTTAACAAACTTTTTCCATATATGTGGTGAAATAATTTTTTCAATAAATATACAAAAGAAATTTTTCTTAAAAACTTCTGGTATTTATATTTATATATATTATGAATTAAGATGTATGCAACTATTCAATAAGCCCCATTATCTCTTGTTTCCTATCTTTGGAAACTACCGTTTTCTGGAATTATGGCTATACTGCTGTAACGTTAGAAAACCTAACTAACCCAAAAACAGCAAAGGCATAAATGAGCATAAGTAATGTGTGTAATACTTTATTTAAGATATCTCAAATTTCTCCATACATAAGCCTTATGACCCTCATCTTGGGAAACCGAGCATTTGCCCTAGGTCATGAGGCAACCGCATTTTTGAAGAGGTCATGAAGGAACCTGTCCCCTATTTGTAAAGGCACTGCAAGCTTGCGGCCTGGAACTCTTTGCCATTCTAGTAGCAGACTGCCACTTTCTTGCTACTGGCTCCAGTATCTGCAACCCGTAACTTCTCTTATCTCAAAAGAGTAGTAGTCTGCAGTCCCAGACCCCTACTCACCTTATCTCCCAACTCTACGCTTTTCTTCTGTCTAAGGACTTATTCATCCTCCCCCTGTTATATGTCAACTTGTGATAAGGGGCCTGAAATGGAATTTAACTGATGAGGACCTAAAAAAAACTTTAATTCTTACACACAAATTTGGCATTGTAACTAGAGTAGAGGAAAAGATTATAAAATTCTTACAAACTAGTAAAGGTGTTCTGTAATTCTACATGAAATATTTCCCTAAGCGTCGGATTGCTGTTGGATTGCATGACAGCAAAAGGCCTTATGTTACACATTTGGTGGTCCTGTCCCTTGAGCTCACCCTCCTAGATACAGGGCTACATGGTGGCGAGCCGTTCTATTATGGGAACACCTGAAATTGCCCTCCTCTCTATGCTCCTAGGATCAATAACAAATGCCAAGAAAGGTTTTTTTTCTTATAGCGACAAGAATGGTAATACCTTCTAGGACATTGTGGAACTAAAAACACTCCTATTAAGAAGTGGGTTACCAAAATCACTCACCTGCAACACATAGAGGTGCTCTCATCCCAACTTTGAGATAAATTGGATCAATATGTATCCACCTGCAGCATCTGGATTCACTACATGAGCACATTATTGGAGGAGAACCATTATGGAGATAAAACTCCATTTATTGTTGCCACCATCCCATTATATTATATACGAAAAGGTAAGTACCCCCCGATAGGTGAGCACAGACTACTTTAAAAGACAATTATGACACCATCAAATCTTCAACCAATGGCTTACTTGATAAAGTCACCCCTCTCAGTGGGACTTGCACTCAGCTCAACTCACACTCAGAGCTCAACCATATAACTTCCATAGAGATCAATGCATAACGTGGGCTTTAACCAGATCGAATCAATTTAATTAACAATGTTGTTGAAATCCTTCCCCAATAACTGTGTATACCACTAATCACCTATGACAATTTATATTCTGTCCCTGATATTTGTTTTGTATGGAAACTGTAAAAAAAAAAACTCTTACTACTTAAAAAAAATATATACTTTCTAAAGCTCAGCAGTTTGCTTTCAAAATAGGCATTGCTCAATGTTGACTTAAAGAGTCCTACAGCACTGCAAATAAAAGGGCTGTGAACACAATCAAAACCACAGGAGAACAATCTGATTATGTGAAATTATTTGACTCACTCTCCTGCATGGTCTTGTTGAGTATAAATAACAGCTCTCCTTTAGAAACAAGCCCAGACGATTAGATAAATTATTAATGTCAAGTTAAAAGAAAAACAG
Organism: Lithobates sylvaticus; assembly: GCA_028564925.1. Taxonomy (NCBI): domain Eukaryota; kingdom Metazoa; phylum Chordata; class Amphibia; order Anura; family Ranidae; genus Lithobates; species Lithobates sylvaticus. The sequence goes on along the minus strand of CM053028.1, from coordinate 310,475,811 downwards.
AAAAGCACGGTATAAACATTTTAATACATTTAAACAAAAACAGCCATTCACCACAACCCTAGAAATCAACAGTGAACATTACCAACCAATAACTATGAAAATTGGCTGCTGGAGCTCTCAATTTTCTATAAAAACAACCGACCCATGCTGAAAATCACACTATGGGGCTGTATCAAAATGTACATGTGCTACATTGTGCTACATTATATTGGACTGTGGTTAGAACACAGACCAGGCAAAACATTAAGTACTTTTCCTTTTTTATGCCATTGTTTTGCTGTTGCTCGTGTTTTTTTTGGTAATATCTTTTTGTGTAAATATTTGTCCTGGACCTCCCCATGCCAGCTTACAATAGGTCAGCTCCACCCCCTCTGACTCCTCCAACCTCTTTCTTAGCCCATTAAGTGCAGTTGTCTTCCCTCAACCAGCGCCCATTTTTCATCCTCACTGCAAGCACCTTTCCTTTCCTTTCTTGTAGCCTTCCCAGGTTCAGCCTCTCCTGGGTAAGAGAACCATTGGGCTGTAAACCTCCCTGTGCAGTGGGTACCCTTGGTGCGGGAATTATATGCATGCAGTATAAATTACTGCCCATTAGTTATGCCATTCTTCTGCATTTATGTCCAATATTACCTGTGCAGCAGTAAACAATTACTTCTGGTAATGTGGAGTGGCATACCTGTGGCTGGCTGGCACTTGAAGTCCCCTTGCTGGAGTTAAAGGATTGCACTCTGTGAGCTGGCTGGAACTTTTATACACAACATGGGGGTGGTGTTTTCCCTGGTTTCAGAGGAGGATGTGCTGCCCACATGGTTCCCATGCTTGGTGGTGTTGCAGGGGTGGGCTTCCTGGATTACCATGGAGCTGGCATGAGGCTATGTTTTATGCTGGTTTGCATTGCCTGCATACTGCTATGAGTTGTGGCTCTGAATTATGGGTTTTGTTATACCCCCTTTTAGGCTATTCCTAAAGTATAGCGTCAGCTTCAAGCACTGAAGCTCTGATGGAAAAGTATTTCACTTGCTTTGTGGATTATTTTTTTGTTGCTATTATTATTATTATTTTTTTGTTCTGTTTTTTTTTTAAATAATGAAATCTGCGTACCTGGTTGTCAGAAGAGCCTAAGTCTTAGACATCCACCAGGAGGTTGTTCTAGGACACCATCGCCAATCAGCCGTGTGTCAAACTGCTGTGAGATGGGAAAAATTGAGTCACGGAAAAGCCTCCAAAAAGCATTAGTCCTCTTACTGACACAGGAGAAGATCATCTTCCTTTTCCTGAACCTCTTTTCCTGCCCAGACCGAAGTGGCGGCTTCTTGGGGCTATTCAGCTCAAGCCTTGCTGGGCAAGTTAGTGTGTGCATCCTGTCTTAGTAAAGTGGCACCTGACAGGGCTGCTGTAACATGCGGCAAGTGAAATCATATACCAGAGACACAGTGAAGGAAGGATTGCGGAGTGCATCAAGGAAAACATCTCACAGGCAGCATGTTCCTTGGTCCTCTTCGGAGGATTCAGATCCCACGACTACCTCGAGAAACAGGTCTACAGAAGATGGTAGTTCAGAATCTTCTGAAGCAGACACCAGTCTGGAATCTCATTCCTTTGTTTTTTCTCTGGTGCCTTCCTTGGTGGAGGCGGCGAAGGAAGCCATGAGGTGGCAAGAGATTAAATGTTCATAACAAAGTTGAAAATGTATACCCATTTTGTCAAAAGGGTGCCGAATTGTGGTATAAGGTTCCCAAAGTAGATGCCTCTTTACAGAGATTGGCCCACCACATAATGCTTCCGCTTGATGATTTCGTGTATTTTAAGGATCCAGTGAATCACAAGACAATACGGATCTGAAGAGGAATTACACAGTGGTGGGAGCATCCTGTGGGCCAACCATAGCCTTAACATGAATTGCTGCAGCCCTTAGAGTTTATATGACGGAAATGGAGTCCTGTGGTTCAGGAGAAGTAGAAAGGAATATGGATTTGTGTTAGGTACCTGGTAGTGCTGAGCCTGACTTGATGGTTGGAGACCTCTCTTACAACTCTGGTTCAGGGCCTGCTGGATTTGGGACAGCGTAGCCGTGAACTCAGCGGGTAGGAGTGTCCGTGTGGATGCAGCAGGCTGATGCAGGGTAGATGCAGGGCTTGCTCAGAGGGTAGGTCTGCAGATGAAGGTTCGGCAGAAAACCAGGAGGCAGGAGGTAAACCGACAACAGGAGCAGCAGCAGACGGCTGAAGTAGCTGACAGCAACGGCAGTAGATCAGCAGATGACGGCAGCAACGAAGACCTGTGCAGGGACACTGGAGCAGGGATGGTCAGGCAAGCCGGGTCACAACAGGTAAGGCAGACAGGTAAGGACGGCAGGCAGGAGGATGGTCAGGAGGCAAGCCGGGGGTTCAGCAACAGTAACACAGTCCAGAGCAGGGTCAAACAAGCCGGGGTCAAGGAACGGAGAAAGTAGCGGAGTCAAACAAGCCGGGTCACAGGTAGGGAGCTCAGACAGGTTCAGGTTGGGGTCACAGGTGGGAGCTGAGACGGACAGCGCCGCATGCAGGCAGCTGTCCCCTTTAAATAAGGCCACTGGCGCCAAAGCGGCGCCGATCACGCACGTGCACGCGCACGGGGGCGCGCGCGCCCGCTATTCGCGCACGGGAGCGCGCGCACGAGTCCCGCGGCGCGCGCCGACGCGCGCGCCGGCGTTCAGAGGGACCAGGGCTGCCCAGGTGCCCGCGCACCCTCCGGCTAGGGTGCCCAGGGCGGCTAGAGCCCTGACATTGCCCCCTCACAAGGGGCAACCTCCGGGTGCCCATTAGGCGTTGTCTTTCTGGATGGGAAGAAAGAAAGGTGCGGATTAGTCTCTTGGCATGAAGGTTGCATTCTGGCTCCCATGAATTACTCTTGGCCCCATACCCCTTCCACTTAATCAGGAACTGCCTCTCCCCCCTACGTCTCCTGCAATCAAGGATGGCCTCTACCTCGTACTCCTCATTACCTTGGACCAGGACAGGTCCGGGTGGGTTTGTACCCCTATCAGGGAAGGGATCGGGCACAGCGGGTTTCAGGAGAGAAACGTGGAAGACTGGGTGGACTCTCATAGAGTCGGGCAGGGACAGCTCATAGGAAACTTCATTGATCCTCCTCTTCACAGGGAAAGGTCCTAAGAACTTGGGAGCAAGCTTCTTAGAGGGACAAGCAAGTCTAAGGTTAGTTGTAGCTAGCCATACCTGGTCGCCCACCTGCAAGTTCAGCTCACCCCTCCTCTTCCGATCAAAGAATCTTTTGCTGTCCTCCTGTGCCTTGGTGATTGCCTCCTGAAGAATCCTGTTGTTGCGGCTGAGGAACGAAGCTGTATCCTGGACTGCCGGGACTGAAGATTCTGGGAGAAAGTCAGGGAGAAAAGACAAATGAAAACCGTAGTTGGCAAAAAATGGGGATTGTCCTGTGGCTGAATGACTGGCATTATTATAAGAGAATTCAGCTAGGGGTAATAGGGACACCCAATCGTCCTGCACAAAGGACGTGAAGCACCTTATGTATTGCTCTAAAGTCTGGTTGGTGCGTTCCGTCTGCCCATTAGTTTGGGGGTGGTATGCAGAAGAAAGGGCCAGCTCAATCTTAAGGATCTCACAAAGGGCCCTCCAAAAACGGGACGTGAACTGGACCCCCCTATCTGATACTATATTGGCCGGAACCCCATGTAACCTGACTATCTCCTTAATAAAAAGATGGGCAGTCTCTGTGGCAGATGGTGTTCCCCTTAAAGGCAAAAAGTGGGCCATTTTGGACAGCCGGTCCACTACTACAAAAATAGCAGAGCACCCCTCTGAGCACGGAAGCTCGACTATAAAGTCCATGGACAACATTCGCCAAGGTCGATCAGGTGCAGGAAGAGGCTTCAAAAGTCCCCAAGCTCGGTTCCTAGACGTCTTGCTGCGGTTACAAACAGGGCAGGAGTCAACATAAGACTTGCAGAATTCCTTTAGCTTGGGCCACCAAAAGGTGCGTTGCACCAGCTCCACAGTTTTACGGCTCCCGAAGTGTCCTGCCAGTGGGTGGTCGTGTAGAAGGGTCAGGACCTTCACCCTTACAGATTCGGGGACGAAGACTTGACTTCCCCTCCAGAGAAGTCCATCACTGGAAGTTAGGGTGACCCCATGGGGTCCCTGGGAACTGGCGGATGCCTCCCGGATTTGAGATAGCAGATCTGGCTGTAAAAGTAGAAAGTTTCCGGAAGATAGGATGGTGTCTGGGATGGTGGAGTCCTTGGGACTGTCAAACATCCGGGAAAGGGCGTCAGGTTTCACATTCTTGGAACCGGGACGATACGTAATATGAAAGCAGAACCTTGAGAAAAACAGAGCCCAGCGGGCTTGTCGGGGCTTGAGTCGCTTGGCAGTTCGTAAGTACTCAAGGTTCTTGTGGTCAGTGTAGATGAGTACTGGATGATTAGCTCCCTCCAAGAGGTACCTCCATTCCTCTAGTGCCGATTTGATAGCCAAGAGTTCCCGGTCCCCGACATCATAATTCCTCTCGGCTGGAGAAAGTTTCCGAGAGAAAAATCCCACTGGGTGCATGGCGTCTTTATTGCCCTGTCGTTGTGACACGACCGCCCCAACTGCCACTTCAGATGCATCGACCTCCAAGATGTAAGGGAGGGCAGGGTCGGGGTGACTGAGGATAGGGGCGGAGGTAAACAGTCTTTTAAGTTGATCAAAGGCCCCTTGAGCTTCCGGGCCCCAGTGGAAGCGTGTGCCCTGCTTGGTCAGCTGGGTGATGGGGGTGATGATAGCAGAGAACCCCTTAATAAACTTCCTGTAGAAGTTTGCAAATCCTACGAACCGTTGGATTCCTTTCCTATCTACAGGTGCTGGCCAGTCAAGAACGGCGGACACCTTCTGAGGGTCCATTCTAATGCCTGCCGGGGAGATTTCAAGTCCCAAAAACTGGATTTCCTGCTGCTCAAATTCGCACTTCTCGGCCTTTGCATACAGGCCGTGCCGTCGGAGTCGAAGGAGTACCTTGCCCACATGCCCACGATGTTGTTCTAGGGTTTGGGAGAAAATCAAGATGTTGTCCAAATAGACGATCACGAAAATGTCCAAATAGTCTCTGAGTACATCATTGATGAAATGCTGGAACGTGGCCGGGGCATTACAGAGCCCGAAGGGCATGACCAAGTACTCGTAGTGGCCGAAACGAGTCCGGAAAGCCGTCTTCCACTCGTCCTCGGCCCGAATGCGGACCAAATTGTATGCACCCCTGAGGTCCAATTTGGTGAAAACCGTTGCCGATCTTAGCTTCTGAAAGAGCTCGGGGATTAAGGGCAGGGGGTACCGATACTTGACCGTTATTTTATTGAGCTCCCGGTAGTCCACACAGGGCCTCAAGGACTGATCCTTCTTGGTGACGAAGAAGATGCCTGCGCCAGCAGGAGAGGTGGAATTGAACCCCTTCTTTAAGTTTTTTAAACGGTTTTCAGGGTTCTTCTCGGAGAAAAAATCAAGATGTTGTCCAAATAGACGATCACGAAAATGGGCGCAAGGTCCAAATAGTCTCTGAGTACATCATTGATGAAATGCTGATCAGAAACTGGGCCTGGATGCATGGCATACCCAGGATGACAAACAGTGGTCGAGGAGCTCCCGGGGCATTTACAGAGCCCGAAGGGCATGACCAAGTGTGGGCAGGTCCATAGCCTTTAACATGAATTGCTGCAGCCCTTAAGCCCCATACACACGGTCGGACTTTTTGGGGCAATCATCAATTTGGTCCGATCGGGTTGGGGTACAAGGTTAGTTGAAAAATCAGACCGTGTGTATGCACCATCGGACAGTGTTCCATGTCGGTTGATGTCCGTCGGTCACAAAGTCTTATCTCTTCTTCTGGAGCGGCAGGGCGTGAGTGTTGGCGAAGGGGTAAGATTTCCCGTCAACCCGGTCCGATCACACCAAATCCGATCGTGTGTACGGTTGTCCGACCGGACAAAGTGCTACGCATGCTCAGATCACATTACAAGACCAAAGCTATTGGCTACTAGCCTCTACGTAGTCCCGTCGTAGGCAACAAACGTCACCACGTTCAGAATGATCGGATTTTCCGACAACTTTGTCCGATCGTGTGTACGCAAAACCAACATCAGACAAAGTATGACGGACATGGTCCGACGGACCTGGTCCACGGATTGTCCGCGCGTGTGTATGGGGCTTTAGAGTTTATATGACGCAAATGGAGTCCTGTGGTTCAGGAGAAGTAGAAAGGAATATGGATTTGTCTCCCTTCAGTTCTTCAGGTTGGCAGTAAACTTCATTTTTGAAGCAGCAATGGATCAAGTCAGGACGACAGCAAAGTTAATGGCTTACACAGTAACAGCCCATAGAGATTTATAGCTAAAGCATTGGTCTGCAGACAGTGCCTCTAAACACAGCCTTTGCTCAATTCCATTTGATGGCAAGCTAATTTTTGGCAAAACCTTGGAGGCTGCCATTCAATTGGTATCCAGTCGCATCTTATCCTGCAGGAAAGAGACAGCAGCATCAGTCCATTTGTTCATTCAGAAAAGCTAAGGATGGTTTCATAAAGGCCAGTTCATACAGGCTTGGTAGTCCATTCTTCAGACAGTTGAAGAATGTCAGTTCATTGTTTCCTAAAGGAGCCAAGTCCAAATCAAGCCAGGCAGTAAAGTCTTTCTACAAGACCTTCTGAAGGTGTTTCCGCCCAGTCCTCACACATGGGAGTAAGGCTGGCTCTATTCAGGGAAGTCTGAAATGAAAAACTGGAAGATGCATGAATTCTGGATACTATCTGAAGAGATATCCGTTGGAGTTTGCAAAAAGACCTCCTCAGAATTATTTTGTGTAAACATAGATACCACAGTACCAGAGAGATTGCATTTTTTGCATGCATATACAAAATAAAATAATTTTTGACAGCTCAAGCTATTCTTCCCCTGCCAAGACAATAGTGGGGCGAAGCCATGTATTTCCATTTTTTTTCTAGTGACCAAGTCCTCAGTAGCCTTCAGACCGGTTCTAGACCTGAAATATCATAATTCCTTTATGAAGGTTCCTCCTTTCAAGATGGAGTCTTTGGAGACCATCATTTCGGTGGTAAAAGTAGGAGATTGGATGGCCTCCCTGGATTAGGCATATGCTCACTATCGCTTTATCAAATTTGCAGTACAAGGAGCTCATTTTCAATTTCGCTGTTTGTCATTCGGGCTTTGCTCCACTCCCAGAATTTTCGCAAAGCTGTTGCAACATGCTCAAGCGCTTTGGGTGGATAATCAGAAGAGTCAGTTGCAATCAGGTCCTAGAGTACAGTATCTAGGAGTTAAATTTGATTCAGTGTGGGGATGCGTCTTTCTCCCCAAGAGGAAAGTCCAAGAAATCCAGACTCAGAAGTAATGAGAAGGCCTTACTTGAAGGTGAGAGAATGCATGCAGTACCTAGGCATTCTGTTCTCCACTATCCCATGTGTGTTTCATTCACCAGTGGAATCCCCATGTATTGGACCAGAAGATTCTCATACCAGGTCTAATAGCCTGGTCATTAACTTGGTGACGATTTTGTGCAATCTGACTTGTGGTGTCCCTTTTGTTCCCCAGGAGCCTGTGGTTGTGATGGTGGATGCCAGTCTGGTGGGTTGGGGGTCTACTGCTTGGGTCAGCAGGTCCAAGGTCAATGGAAGAATGGACTACGCAAAGTTTAAATCTGTTAGAGTTCGGGGGCTGTCCGACATGCTCTGTTATGCCGCGTACACACGATCAGACTTTGTCCGCTGGACCCAGTCTGGCGGACAAACCGCCGGACTTTCCAGCGGGGCTTCGCCGAACTTTCCAAGCGTGTGACTTGCCCACACACGCCCGGACTTCTCCGACGGACAATCTGCGGTAAAAAGTCAGCGGGACTTTTGAAAATGAACGGATTTGCCCACACACGGAGCAGTGCAGGTAGACGGGGCTAGCGAAGGCAGTGAATGCCGACACGCTAGCCCCGTCATCTGGTATGGATTTAAAGGGAATCCCCACACCGAAAAACGACATGGGGGTCCCCCAAAAATCCATCTCAGACCCTTATCCGAGCACGCAGCCTGGCCGGCCAGGAAAGGGGTGGGGACGAGCAAACCCCCCCCCCCTCCTGAGCCGTACCACCCCAAAGCTCCTTGTCCCCATGTTGATGAGGACAAGGGCCTCTTCCCGACAACCCTGGCCGTTGGTTGTCGGGGTCTGTGGGCAGGGGGCTTATTGGAATCCGGGAGCCCCCTTTAATAAGGGGGCCCCCAGATCCCGGCCCCCCACCCTATGTGAATGAGTATGGGGTACGATGTACCCCTACCCATTCACCTAAGGTGTAAAGTATAAATAAAAAAAACACACAATTTTTTAAAATTCTTCCGTCTTGGGGGGGTCTTCTCGCCGGACTCCTCCGCTATTTTACCTAGCTCTTTTACCGAGCAGAGGAGCCCAGCTACCTTCTTCGTCATCGCCGCCGTCGTCTGGGGGTCTCGATCCACCTTCGGGGGTCTTCCGGGGTCTCTTCTGTTCTTGCCGCTGTCGTCGCTTTCTGCGCCGCCGCCGCCTTCTTCTTCCTCTTTTTCTTCTTCCGATGTTGACTCGTCGATCTCTCTGGCCGGAATGGCAGAGCCGCGCTGTGCTGGGACTTATATAGGGACAAGGGGACAGGGTCACATGCTCATGTCACATGGTGACCCCGCCCCCCTATGATGTCACAGTCCCGGAGGATGCTGGGACTGTGACATCATAGGGTGGCGGGGTCACCATGTGACATGAGCATGTGACCCTGCCCCCTTGTCCCTATATAAGTCACAACCCAGCGCGGCTCTGCCATTCTGGCCAGAGAGAGCGACGAGTCAACATCGGAAGAAGAAGAAGAAGAAGAAGAGGAAGAAGAAGGCAGCGGCGGCGCAGAAAGCGACGACAGCGGCAAGAACAGAAGAGACCCCGTAAAAGATCCCGGAAGACCCCCGAAGGCGGATCGAGACCCCCAGACGACGGCGGCGACGACGAAGAAGGTAGCTGGGCTCCTCTGCTCGGTAAAAGAGCTAGGTAAAATAGCGGAGGAGTCCGGCGAGAAGACCCCCCAAGACGGAAGAAGACCCCCGGAGCAGTGGAATAAAATATTTTTAAAAAATTGTGTGTTTTTTTTATTTACACTTTACACCTTAGGTGAATGGGTAGGGGTACATCCGACCCCATACTCATTCACATAGGGTGGGGGGCCGGGATCTGGGGGCCCCCTTATTAAAGGGGGCTCCCGGATTCCGATAAGCCCCCCGCCCGCAGACCCGACAACCAACGGCCAGGGTTGTCGGGAAGAGGCCCTTGTCCTCATCAACATGGGGACAAGGTGCTTTGGGGTGGGGGGGCCGCATGGCCCCCCTTTCCCCAGGGCACCCACCATGTTGAGGGCACTCGGCCTGGTACAGCTCAGGAGGGGGGGCGCTCGCTCGTCCCCACCCCTTTCCTGGCCGGCCGGGCTGCGTGTTCGGATAAGGGTCTGAGATGGATTTGGGGGAACCCCCATGCCGTTTTTTCGGCGTGGGGATTCCCTTTAAATCCATGCCAGGTGACGGGGCTAGCGCTGCTGCATTCACTGCCTTCGCTAGCCCCGTCTACCTGAAGTCACGTGCTAAATTAACGGACTTTCCGATGATCGGCCGTTCATTTCCAAAAGTCCGGCGGACTAGCATACTAACGGCAGGATTGTCCGACGGACTGCCAAGTTCAGCGGACAATTTTAAAACAAAACTTAAAACTTAGTCCGCCGGACTTTTGGCGCCAAAAAGTCTGCCAGCGCCCACACACGGGGGGATTGTCCGGCGGACTTCAGCACATAGCATAGAAAATAGCACATCAAATACTCCTTTGGGCAGAAATGAATGTGAGTTACTTTGGGCTTCCTACCTCCCAGGAACATAGAACAATCTGGCAGACCAGCTAAGTCAGAGCTTTTTGGATCACAACAAATGGGGCCTTAATTCAAAATACTTGCGGAAGATATTCCAAGCCAGAGGGACACCAGACATGGATCTGAGGGCATCAGCAATGAATTTCCAGCTTCCCCTCTACTTCTCCCGACTTTAGGACTCACAAGCCCTGAGCCAGGATGCCCTTTCCAGGCTGTGGAAATTTTGCCTAGTATACATCTTTTCTCCAATCCCTCTGATTCTAAAGGTTCTTCTAAAGATCCAAAACAAAAAGGTATGTGCAAAATTAATATTGCCCTTATGGCCGAGGAGGCCATAATTTCCCTTGGTATAGAGGAAGAGCCAAGAACAACCAATTCCTCATCCATCTTGTCAGAATCTCCTTGTTCAGAACAAGGTGTTCTATCCGAACCCCCCAAGATTGAAATTAACATCTTGAAAATTGAGAGGAGGTCTCCAAAACAGCTGGAGCAGTCAGAGAGCCTAGTTGAAACCTTGTTGCCAGCTAGAAAAAGGTCAACTAACTCAACCTGTCATCAGGTATGGAAAGTTTTTGGTGGATCTCTTCAGAAAAAAATTGGTATGCCTCAGCTCCCTCGGTGTCTACGTTTCTTGAATTCCTGCAGAGCGGATTAGAAAGGGGCCTGCCCCCCCCTCTTTCATCTTACCCCCTCCCCCTTCCTTTCTTTCCTTCTTTTCCCTCTGTTCTACTTCTCCCTTCTCACCCCCAAGAAAAGATGAAAGAGCGAGGGGAGAGAGGACCCACTCTCAGCTATCCATAAGTATATAGAGGCCGGAAAGAGTGGATCCAATCATAGACTTGTTCTTAACCCATTTTGCCATGTTAACGTATAAACTTTTCCATGTCTTGTAAGTAACCATCCTTGATGATATTCATGATCTGTATACCTTTGTCTCTGTATACACCCTTATATGTACTATGGGGACCTCTCCCCCCTTTTGTGTTTTGGAGTTGAATAAAATGTATATTTGAAAAAAAAAAAAAGAAAGGGGCCTGGCTTTCATTACAAGTTCAAGTTCCAGCTCTGTCCTTTGTTCATTCATTTTCTAAGGGTGGAAATTAAAACCACTTCAGCCCCGGACCAATTGGCAGCCAAAGGACCAGGCCCCTTTTTGCAATTCGGCACTGCGTCGCTTTAACTAACAATTGCGCGGTCATGCGACGTGGCTCCAAAACAAAATTGGCGTCCTTTTTTTCCCACAAATAGAGCTTTCTTTTGGTGGTATTTGATCGCCCCTGCGGTTTTTATTTTTTGCGCTATAAACAAAAATAGAGTGACAATTTTGAAAAAAATGCAATATTTTTTACTTTTTGCTATAATAAATATCCCCAAAAAATATATAAAAAAAAAATTTTTTTTCCTCAGTTTAGGCCGATACGTATTCTTCTACATATTTTTGGTAAAAAAAATCGCAATTAGCGATTATTGATTAGTTTGCGCAAAAGTTATAGCGTTTACAAAATAGGGGATAGTTTTTTGGCATTTTTATTAATATTTTTTTTTTATTAGTAATGGCGGCGATCAGCGATTTTTATTGTGACTGCGACATTTTGGCGGACACATCGGACATTTTTGACACATTTTTGGGACATTTGTCATTTATACAGCAATCACTGCTATTTAAATAGCACTGATTCCTATGTAAATGACAGTTGTAGTTAGGGGGTTAACCACTAGGGGGCGGGGAG